>PYAF01006333.1:280471-318898 GCA_007407185.1 Glycine tomentella
TCATCCGATCCGTATTCACCATGGCCAGGACCCTCGGATGCACTGATCCGCATGGAGCATAGACGGTTTCCCACACTTTCCGGATGCGGACCATAGCTACCACTTACGGATTAAGCAAAATATGAGAAGGGCAGTTTTGGAATTACACTGTAGCTATATAGTGTATAAGAAATTTTTATAGTGTATAAAGCAACACTCGAAAAGTTTTCTTATTGACGGGTTGCTCCTCGTGGTTTTTGAGCCCAAACCTTTTGGTTTATACTTTATACATCCAATACTCTGATAAATGGTTAATCTGTCGTCTGATTTAGTCAAATACCAACTTGCTTCATTGATAACATCATTAATTACATTTGAAACTTTTTGTTATTTCTGTCAAATTTATTGTATAAATAACATTCTCTGTATAAGAGAAAAATATATTAGTTTAATAACCATAAAGTTGAAAGCACATCGAACAAAAATGATTCCTGCACTCTGATTCTAAGTAAAATTAATTTAGAGATAAGATCAAGTAATTCTCCATTTAAAAGAACGTACACATCATAAATGCTTCACAATTCTTCTGCAGTCTAATTTTTCCTTTTTGGATAATTTTCCACAATTTAATTTAAGCGAATTCAAAAACACTTTCATTAACACTGCTTTTTATTTTTATCATAGGTTTGATAAATCGCATTCTTTAGTCTGGAAATTAATTACAAATTTGAAACCATTAACCATCCATCTATCATTGACGTGGACTAGCTCCCTACTAGTGACATCAGAAAAAGATTCACAGAATAACAAGCACCCTATGATAGGATCCCCCATTCATTTTCACAACCTGATTTATCATTTACAACATCAGAGCTCCAAACTGATTGATTTCGCGGCAATCCATTTGGGCGAGTCTATTTTCTAATTCCAATAAATCTCTTCCAGATAAAATATTATTCAGTTTTGTTGATAAGAAAACTTTCTTTTTTCTTTTCTCTTTTCCAGTAGATACAATACAAGCATAGGAAAAGGAATTTCAAGTATTGAACAACACACCCCTGCCCCTAAAAACTCGGTCCAACTATCAGAGGCAGTAAGCCAGTAACTATTGGATCAGAAAAATGATTTATTGGAGAAGTTTGGTTGAAAGAGCAGTAACACATTTCTTAACTATATATCCAAGATTCTACCCCGAATCATGGCCTCGGCTTTCCTCACCTCCTTCACCGTTCCGATGATGAAGACCTACATAAAAACATGAAAACTTAGTCCTAACAGTGTTTTCATGTGCAAATCATGTTTGAAATTGAAAACAAAAAAATGGCAAGTTGAATAACAGATTAAAGGAAAAGATAATAGAATGCCAGACTGTAGACGAACTTCAGATTAACCTAGTAAAAAAGGTTTCCGGAGATCATAGGGATTTTCAATTAAATCCATAACAAGATTGGTGGCAAGTCATACACACAACATAGACAACAACAGGCGTACAACAATAAAAATTTAACATATTCAGAGTACTGGTATGGAAAGTACCAGAGACAAAAAAGTATATAGATATATTAATAAATCAATACCAAACTACCAAACAGCAGGTTAAAAACAATCTCAAGTAGCTAAAGAAGCTGGAGCTTGTGAATCACATGGTACATGATGATGATATACGAACCTTGTCAGGTGGGCCCTTGGGACCTCCTGTGAGAATTTCCGCACTGAACCAACAAACACATTTGAAAATTAAAACAGACAACAATGGATTAAATTATCTACTGATATACCAAAAAAAGGCATGTATTTACTAAACCAAGGGAGACAGACAAATTATTACTTGCAAGACCGCTTAATTGACAAAATCGTTGCCCCTCTTTTCCCAATAACAAGTCCCATCTTTCCTTGGGGAATATCAAGAACTGAAAGAATTTCTTCCTCGGGATCATTTCCATCAGCATTCAGGTTATCTACTCCAAGAAAGGACATTCTTTAAACAATCAATAGCATGAATCAATCAGAAAAGCATTCCTGGCACAATTGTATCATTATAGTAGGTAGATATACATAAAACCTAAAAATGAAATACTTCTTGTCAACTGCGACGTAATCTAATAAACAACAAAGTGGACCAAAGTTTCACCGAATAATTTCATTTTGCATGAACCAGTGCAAGAGGAGTAACAAAATTATAACAGGGAAGAACCCCCGATTTCTGCCTAGAAGTTGCAGTTAGTTCATGTAGAATTTCTCTCTTTATGTGCTTACCTAGGAGTTGCATATGTTCACTTTTTTTGCGGTAACTTTTAACTTCAAAAAATAGCCTTTAGTTTTTTTTTTGGTGAATATAACATCATAGATCATACTATTTCAATTTTAAATCAAACTCTGCTGGCAGAAAGCATAGGAAAACTTAAAGGCAACTAGCAATATAATGTATCCATCATTCGATCTAGTTTCATAATATATAACTACGGAAATATGTTTTATATGAGATTCTTTTGAATTTATAGACCTGGAATTGAAGGTAGAGATGGCCAATCAGCAAAATTGTTACTGTTCAAACAGAAACATCGGCAATACAAGGCACCACGGACTGAGAGATACCATAAAGACCGCTCATTTAACTTCTCCATCATTTGGTGATAAATGTACAGAAGAAAACGAACATCATCAGCAGCAGCACGGACCATTTGTTCAGATAATGGTCTGTGGGTCCAAAACTTGGGGTCCTGACAACATTTACATATAACATTACTAGATGATAGAGATTATATAAATGTTTCATATTTCTTCTTTGTTAGCCCATGAAACTCTTCTCATTCACCTTGACCTGAACATATGAATCAATATCTACAGGTGGATAAATAAATTCATAAAAACGAAAATAATATGACATAAATATTAATGGTGTTTCATTGTTTCTTTCAAATAGAAACCCTTTTCAATTACATGCTTTGTACTGTTTGGTATCAATCAAACCTTTTGCATAGCATTATGTCACTAGATCAAATTAAACATATATGCAGGACCAACAATTTTAACTTTTTAGTACGAAACTAAAGTAGATTATTCTTTTCAACCAAGATTATTCTAAACCACACCAACCTGTCGAAGGAGGACACGAACTTCTTCCTTCTCATCATATGATATGCCTACATGCAAACCCTCAAAGTTAACGAGGGACAAACCAAATGACTCGAAGGACGTATAGGAATTATTAATCATTATTATGTCTAGAATAATGAGGTCACTATAAAAATCATGGCCATCAAAAACATTCAATGGATACCACGACACATAGTACCACACTACCACAATAACGTGGATCTGCAAGGAGGCCAACAAATGAAATGTAGTCATCTCGCAATCTCTTTCGTCCTTCTTGCTCCTCTATAAGTGAATAAGCAATCTGAACCAAACAAGGAATATGCTTAGCCAATCAACAGAACACATGGATGAAGACGTATAAACATTTCATATGCAAATGTAAGAATTCTATGGAATCATTAGTATTTAGTAACATAAAAAAAGAAAAATAGAAGTGCAAAATTTCTAACGAAACTTAATGGTTTACAATTTCCACCTCTTTCCAACGTTTGACATTTCTTGAATTCAAATCTATCACTTGTATTAGAGGGACAGGCAAAGAAGTCAAACTTCAAGAATGATTCTTTTTAAGAGGGAAAAATACACATCACCTGTTAATGTTTAGGTCAAACGCAAAAACGTTCTCAAATTTGAAAAAGTGTATATCAGTCCCTAATGTTTATACATGGTGCAAAACATACCCTCTACTACATAAACTGTTAATTCCCAACAAAAAAAATGACACATAACTAATTTAATGGTAAAAAATGCCTTACATCTATGATTGACATTCCAACAATCTCTAGCCTTTCCTTTCAATCCCTTCCACCATGTTTCATTTATGGTTATGGAGGAATCCTTAAACAGAAAATAACTCAAGAGTCACCAGAGCAAATTGTCAGATATCATTCGGGTACTTTGCATCCAGCCCAACAAAAATATTCTACTATGAAAAAGGAAATATTTTCAATAGTATTATGTTTACAAAAATTTCAAGATGATTTATTTAACAAAAAGTTTTTTATTAGAACTGATTGCAAAGCCGCTCCATCTGTTTTACATAAAGATGTAAAAAATCTAGTTTCAAAACATATATTTGCCATATGGCAGCCTTTATTATCTTGCTTTAATTTTGATATAAAACACATAAAAGGAGATAAGAATTTTTTACCAGAGAATTTTTACATGGTTTAGAATGAGTTCAAAAGCCAATATCAATACCAAGCCTACCAAAGATCAATATAAACCCCCATTGGGTACAAATAACAATTACAAAGCAATACAGCCATTGGCTAATACTGGAAATTTCTCTTTAGTCCAAATATTTTATCAAATACTGTTAGAGGATCTTCTTCTAACAAATATACTCATTTAAACTATATTAATACCCTCATAGGACAAGAGATTTTGAGAGACTTAATACCCAAAAAACCTTCCAAACCAATATAGAATATGACACCGAATATGTTCAAAAATCAGAAATAATTCCAATTTTAGTAGCAAAAAAGTATTGCTAAAGCTACCTCATGTAGATTTAGCGTTAAAACTCTTTCCTCAAGATGTTCATTACCCTGTGGAACATGAACAAAAATCCAAATTATTTTATGAATTTATATCAGTAGATACAGACTCCATTGAAATCCATAATAATAACGACGTAAATGGAATAGTTCAATTCTCCAAAATCAAGATTTTTAAGTGTTGTCTGATATAGATTGGGCACAACCCCTATATTCTCCAAAATCTTTTTCAATAAGTTTTACTCCAAAAGGATATAATTATTATCACTATATTGATGTTTGGGATAAAGTATTATATTTAAAACCAGATAAACATTCTTGGTTGAACTAGCCTTATTCTTAGCCTAAAAGAGTCAGATTATGGCTGAACTAGCCACCACTACCTCTCAAGACGAATTTGAAGAAAAGTTACAAAGAATGAGATCCATAAATTCTCAAAGCCAAAAGATGATAAAAGATGAAGTAAGTAGCTCGAGCATATCCCTATTCTTCTGATATGGATTTGTACTTGATCCTTATCAGAAGAATATGGATATGCTCAAGCTACATTCTGACAGGCATCGATATTGAACAGATGGGGCAGCTCATATAACAGCAGCGGGACCTTATCAGAATAACGAAGTAGCCAGAAGATGATAAGGAAGTAGCTCAAGTACAAATCAAGAATGTTTATCTGGTTTTAAATATAATACTTTATCCCCATGCATCAATATAGCCATAATAATTATATCATTTTGAAGTAAAACTTCTTGAAAAAGATTTTGGAGAATATCGGGGTTGTGCCCAATCTATATCAAACAACTTTAAGAATCTTGATTTTGGAGAATTGAACTATTCCATTTACGTCCTTATTGTGATGGATTTCAATGGAGTCTGTATCTACTGATATAAATTCATAAAATAATCTGGATTTTTGTTCATGTTCCATAGGGTAATGAATATCTTGAGGAAAGAATTATAAAGCTAAATCTACATGAGGTAGCTTTAGCCAATACTTTTCTGCTACTAAAATTGGAATTATTTCTGATTTTTGAACATATTCGGTGTCATCTTTTGTATTGGTTTGGAAGGTTTTTTGGGTAGTAAGTCTCTCAAAATCTCTTAGTCCTACGAGGTTATTAATATAGGTTAAAGGAGTATATTTGTTAGAAGAAGATCTTCTAACAGTATTTGATAAAGCAGGATAATAAAGACTGCCAAATGGCAAATATATGTTTTGAAACTAGATTTTTTTACATCTTTTGTAAAACAGATTGAGTGGCTTTGCAATCAGTTCTAATAAAAAACTTTTTGTTAAATAAATCGTCTTGAAATTTTTGTAAACATGATGCTATTGAAAGTATTTCTTTTTTGACAGTAGAATATTTTTGTTGGGCTGGACACCAAATATCCAAATGATATCTGACAATTTGCTCTGGTGACTCTTGAGTTATTTTCTGCTTAAGGATTCCTCCATAACCTAAATTTGAAGCATATGTTTCTACTATTAAAAAGGCATGATCTGGCATTCCTAGACAAGGAAGTTTCTTGGCTATTTGTTTTATTTTTCTTACTGCTCTAGTCATGTCTTCTTACCATACTGGAGGGGTCTTCTTTAATCTCTCATAAAGGGGTGCACAAATTATCCTAATATTGGAAATAAAATCTGTTATATAATTTATACATCCTAAAAATCTTTGTAATTGAGTTTTATCTTTTATTTCATTTGGAAATTCTTCTATTGATCTTTATATTGGAGTTATAGTTCCTTGGTATATTTCATATCCTAAAAATCTTATTATTGTTTCAAATGTTTTTATTTTCCTTTCAACACTACTAATCCATTTTCTTTGATAATATCTATATTTTTTTCTAAATGTTCTATATGTTGATTTATGGTTTTTGAGAAAACTAGGCTATCATCTAAATAAACTATTGTAAAGTCTGAATATTTATAAAATATATCATTCATGATGCTTTAATATTCACTTGGTGCGTTTTTTAATCCTTTTGGCATTACATTTCATTTGTAATGTCCAAAAGGTACTACAAAAGTTGTTTTGTATTTATCAATCTATAGAAATAAAAGATATTAGAAAATTATATCATCAATCAAATTATTCTAATATCATGTTAAATGCTATGTCAAGTGTCAACACATTTGAATAGATTAGAAAATCAAAATAATGAGACTAGTACTTCAGGAACTAAATCTTTAATAAAAACTATGGATAAACCTATATATAAACTGATGAACGTATCCCAAAAAGATTTAGATGTGATAAAATTAGGAAGTCAGACAGAAGATAAAATAGAAGAGAAAAGAAAAAACTTTAAAAAATTAAGTATAGAAAAATTTTCTATTAATACTTTACATGAAGATATATAAGTAAATAAAATGCAAAAATACTATCCAAAAATGAGAAATTATTATTCAAGGCCAACACCCGCATACTTCAATTTGAAGAACGGGGTGAATTAGTACAAAATATCTTTTCAGGATCTGCTATCAATGAATGAAATCTTGATGGTATAAGTGAATAACAAGTATTAGATTTAATTTGTCAAATGTCAATGGCAACTACTGCCTATAAGACAAAAGGGATGTCAGACAGAAATGCTGCCATAACCATAGTCCAAGGATTTACAGGACAATTAAAAGGTTGATGGGATAATCTGTGTACAGATAATGATAAAGCCATAATTTTAAGTAGTGTAAAGTCAAAAACTCAAGAAGATGCAGCATCAACTCTAATATATTCAATAATACAAAACTTTATTGGAGATCCCAATATATTTAAAGGTAGGAAATCAATTAACAAATTTGTATTGTCCAACAATGTCCGATTATAGATGGTATAAAGATACATTTTTATCAAAAGTAACCTTAAGAGAAGACGAGTTTGCATGCTTTTGGAAAGAAAAGTTTGTAGCAGGATTACCAAAATTATTTTCCGAAAAGGTTAGGGATAATTTAGCTAGACATTTCCCTAAACCAATAACTTTTGATAGTTTAACCTATGGGCAAATACATAACATAATTGTAGAAACATGTATACAAGTATATACTGATTTTAGATTACAAAATAAAATGAGAAAAGAACAATTGACTTAGAGACAAGAGTTGGAAACTTTTTGTCATCAATATGGAGTAGAAGTTATTAGAGCCCTTAGTGCTCAGCATAAGAGAAAATATAAGAAACCTATCAGAGAGTATAGGAATAAGTATAAGAAAAAATATAGGAATAAATATGAGAATCAACAAAATTATAATAAAAAGAAATTATATAAACCTTCTTATAAGAAAAATAATAAGATATATAGGAAGAAAAATACTTGTTGTAAATGTGGCAAAGAAGGACACTTTGCTAATAAATGTAAGACTCAACAAAGAATAAATGAATTAGATGCAAATGAAGAAATTAAACAAAAATTAATGAAAATTGTGATAAATTCAGAACCAGAAGAATTTCTTCAAAAATAGAAGAATTTGAAAGTGAAGATGACATAATATATATAAGTTAGAAGAAGAAACTAGTAGTTCTTCCTCTAGTTCTACTAAGATAATTATTGTTTAGGATAAAAAATGTGTACTTGTAAAGATTGTAAAACAATAAATATGTTAACTAGAGAACAAACTAATACATTAATATCTATAATAGAAAAATTAGATGATTCTCCTATTAGGGATGAATTTATAAAGCAACTTAATAATTTAATACAAAAAGAAAATAAATAAAGAGATAAAACCAATAGAAATGAAAGAAATTTATAATAGATTCAGAGAAACCAGATATCAAGTATCAATCAAAGATTTACAAGAGATAAAAATTCTTAAAAGTAAAAGAATAAAGACAAAAATGATATTGCTTTAGAATTACAAGGAAGAGAAATCTTAAAAACACAAGATAATATAGTTAGTACTTCAAAAATTGATAAGGAAGAAGAAGGCCGAAAATATCGGATGCTTATCTTAATATACTAAGTTTAATAACCACCCATAAATAGCATTGTCAAATAACCTTATTAATAAAAGAAGAAAAAATTAATTTCATAGCTTTAATAGATTCAGGAGCATATGTAAATTGTATACAAGAAGGGTTAATACCCACTAAATATTATGAAAAATCTACAGAATAAATATCAAGTGCAAGAATTTGCAAAAATAAGATATGTTATAATACTTCTTTTGTATTAATAAAAAATATGAATTGTGAAATAATATTTGGAACACCTTTTTTAATCTTATTATATCCTTTTCAAGTAACCGAAATAGGATTAAAATCAGAGGTTTTAGGACATCAAATAACTTTTGAATTCATAAAACCTCCAAAAAGTAGAGAATTAAACTTGTTAAAAGAATCTTCAACAAGTATAATAGATAAAAAGATAAAACATATCAATATGTTAAACAAAGAAATACAGTTTAAAAGAATAGAAGAACAATTATTTAGTTCAAGAATTAAAGAAAATAAGGTTCAAATAGAAGAGAAGATTAAAAAACAAATTTGTGAAACAAATCCCATAGCTTTCTAGCATAGGAAAAAATATGAAATAGCTTTATCATATGTTGATAATTTTAAGGAAAAAAGATATAACAACAAAAGCTGTCTAGCTTTAGCCAAACAATATTTAGAATATTGTAAAAAAGAAATTAATGAATATCTTGAGGAAAGAGTTTTAAAGCTAAATCTACATGAGGTAGCTTTAGCCAAGCTACTAAAATTGAAATTATTTCTGATTTTTGAACATATATATATAATCACAATGCCATTTGTGAGTTGTAATTAAACTTAACAAACTAATATAATTATTATACTCTGGTGTATCTTCTTCTACTAAATTGTTTTCTTGTAATTGTGGAATATGTTCTTGTGATTTTAAAATTTATTTTCCTTCTAATTCTAGTAATCTATATTCTAATGATATATCATTTTGTCTTAACTGTTGAATTTCTTGTTTGAGATTTTTTATTTCTTTTTGTAATTCTTTTATAGTATGTGGGTACCTGAACTTGAACTCTTGAATCTATTGTATATTTCTTTTATTTCTATAGCTTTTATTCTTCTCGGTTTACCTGATCTTTTATCCCAGATTCTTAACCAACCCCAATATTAGGCCTAATACCCTAACCAATATAGTAAAAGGGACTACTAGTCCTTCTAAAAATAAATACCTTCCCCTTCAATATGTCAATACTCTATTAGGACATAGAGATTTTGATAGAGACTTTACCCCTCCAACATTCGAAACCAATACCAAAAATGACTCTTATTATTTAGAAAAAGATGTTATTCCAATAATTGTAACAGAAAAACATCGGTTAAAGACCCATCCAGTGGAACTAGCCTCAAAGCTTTTCCTTGATGGTATTCATTAACCAATGATCCGTGAAGCTAAAAATAGAACTTTTTACGAGTTCATATTAGTAAATTCAGATTCAATAGAGATATTTCATAACAAAGATGTCAATGGGATAATACAATTTTCTAAAATCAAGATTTTAAAAATATTATCAGATACAGATTGGGGCCAACCATTGTATGTCTCAAAGCCTTCTCAAGATCATTTAACCCGAAAGGGTATACATACTATGATTACATGGATGCATGGAATAAAGCTCTATTTTAAACCCGATAAACATTCTTGGTTTATTTGGTTTAAGAGATGAATATCATTAAAATTTCCAAAGTGGTTCATGAGATGGTTTTTGGATTTCGGTCCAATAAGAGCACTCTTCCCAAAACAGGTAGAGGAAGTTTATGAATTCTTCAAGAACCAAACAACATTCATACAAGGATATAGACTCATTTCATTTGTAGCCTCCTAAGGCCTCACATGGATTATGAGTTGGACATATACTTATTCAAGACTGGACAGCATTACAGATATATGTCTCCTTTCAAGACAGGTTAAAATCAAATGGTGGAAGTAATTTAACATTGAATTAATTAGTAAAGAGAAAATTGTACAATGGACAAGAAGTAATAAAGTTCCAAGAACACGTTAGACGAACAGTTCAATAAAGAAGCTTTATTTTTAGCAGAGAAAAGTCAAATAATGACTAAATTAGCATCAGCTACTTCTTAAGAGGGAATTTGAAGAAAGATTAGAGTGAATGAGAACCATACAAGGTCAGGGCTCCTCAATAAAAATAAAAGATGAGCACAGTAGAACAAGTACCAATCCTTCTCTCAAAAATAAAGATATGATTGATTACTTCACGACTGAAGAATTGTCTGACTAGACAATACCACCAATAGAAACTGTCGGCAAAGATAAGGAGTCGACAGAATAAAGTAATTTGTCGTATGTAATTATTTTTCCGTAATTATTTTCCCTTGAATAAAGTAGTTTGTCGTATGTAATTATTTTCCTTTTGGCCAGTTGTACATGTCGGCCATAAGTTGAGTCTTTTCTTTATTTTGTTGTATTGAAATTTAGTTTGACGTTCGGGTCTGTAAAATCCCTATAAATACCTAAATAAAAGAGAAGGGCATCGGCTGAAAACCTCAATCACCCTCTTCAAGAAATTAAAGCTCTTTTAGTTCTTTTCTTGAAGTATATCGCAAAGATTGTTCTTCAATATTTCAGAAAAAGAAGAATCTGAAGATGACCCTTCTTGTTCTTAATTAATCAGTATTTTTATCAAACTTTGTTTAACCTCCTCATCTAGGTTGAATTCATTTATCTTTTGTTGAGTTTTACAACTGTTGGCAAAGTGTCCTACATTACCACACTTCCAACATGTATTTTTCATTTTATAGAGTTCTTTATAAGATTTTTTATCCTTACCTTGGTCTTGATTTTCAAATCTATTCTTTGTATAGATTTTACTAAACTTTCTCCAATTTTTATATTTCTTTTATTTTGAGCACCAGGAGCTCTAGTGACTTCTATACCATATTGATGACAAAAGGTTCCTAGTTCTTTCCTATGGGTCATATTTTCTTTTCTCATTGGAATATCTAATAAAAATACCGTCATAGTCATCCTACAAGGATTCACTGGACAATTAAGAGGATGGTCAGATAATCTTTGTATAGAAAATGATAGAGCTATTATATTAAGTAGTGTAAAAGCATAAACTCAAGAGGAAGATGCAGTATCAACTCTTACCTATTCCAGAATACTTACAAATCCAAATATCAAACCAAATATTCTAATAAATAAAGGTGTGCCTTATCACAAAATAAATTTACTCCCTTTTCATATATCAATAATCTGGTAGGTCCTAGAGATTTTGAAAGATTCAATACCCAAAATAACTTCCAAACCAATACAGAAACAAATACTGCCTATATAGAAAAAGAGGGTATAATACCAATAATTGTAACAGAGAAACACTGGTTAAAGCTACCGGATACCTCCGGTAGATTTAGCAGAAAGAATATTTCCTCGTGATGTTCATTACCCTGCGGTAAATGAACTAAAAAATAGAAGGTTACGTGAATTCATACTGGTTGATACAGACTCTGTTGAGATCTTTCATAATAAAGATGTCAATGGAGTAATCCAATTTTCAAAAATGAAGATTATTAAAGTATTATCCGATATAGATTAGGGTCAACCTTTGAATACCCCAAAACAGTTTCCAAGATCTTTTAAGCCACAAAGTTATAATTATTTTGATTATATGGAAGTGTGGAATAAAATTTTATATTTCAAACCAGATAAACACTTGTGGTTTATTTGGTTAAAAAAAGAATATCCTTTGAAATTTCAATAATGGTTCATGAGATGGTTTATCGATTTTGGACCAACTAAAGCTTTCTTCCCGCCAGAAGTAGAAAACATATACCACTTCTTCAAGAAGCAAACCACTTTTGCGGATGGATACAGATTGATATCTTTTGTAGCCTCCCAAGGCATAGGCATAACATGGATCATGTGTTGGACATATACATGTTCCAGATTGGATAATGTAACAAACATCTATTTATTATTAAGACAGATAAAAATCAAATGATGGAAGAAATTTAATACTGATCTTATTATTAAAGAAAAAATAGTTCAATGGGCGAAAGTCAATAAAGTCACAAGATCTATTATAGATGATCAAGCTGATAAAGAAGTATTATTTTTAGCCCAAAAAAGTCAAATAATGGCTGAATTGGCCACAACAACTTCTCAAGATGAGTTTGAAAAAAAACTCTATAGGATGATATCCATAAATAATCAATTGCAAAAGACGATTAAAGATGAAGGTAATAGCACAAGCACAAATCCCTATCAGAAAGATATATGCTTTACTACTTTACCAAGGAAGAACTATCATATTAGTTTATACAACCAATAAGAATTGTTGGCAGAAGAAGATAAAAGTGTTGATAAGGATAAGAACATGTAACATGAAAAATTATCTTTTGAAAAGTAATCATATCTTAAATAATTTAATGTCATGGGTAGTCTTGGAATAAAACTAAATTTATGACAAACTAACTAATCTAACTACTTTTATTGGTCTTGATGAATTAGGTAATTGTTTATTATATATAGGACCGGAGGTAGTATCTACCAAGAACAAATCAACAAAATAACAAATCCTATCCAAATAATATCACTAATGCAGATTTTGCTCTAAGCTTCATTTCATAATGGGGCAAATTGTTTTTAAGGAGAGAAAAAACACACAAATTGCTTTTAAGACCAAAGGATTTCCTAGTTAAGGAGTCCAAGTCAAGTTTCACTTAGCAAAAACTCCTTGGTGGCACCATATGCCTCTTAGCAGAGACTCTGATTCCATTTCATAAAGTTCATCTTATACATTTTCTAGGAATTTTCAGCTATGGGTGGCGGTGTTTCTCCAACTATGGCTACAGCAGAAAAAGGATGGAGTGCCCATTTCTCCATCATCAACACCTGATCATCCTGATATCCTAGAGAGCTGAATCTCCACCCTGCCCATGAATCTTGACACACAGGATATATACACATTGCCCATAGTGAACTGGTATTTTCATTGAGCTTTCTCAGCTGACTTTGTATGAATCAAAGTTGCCACCAAGTTACAAGCGCATTTTTTGCCAATGCCCTGCCCATGTACATAATTCCTTTAATAGTCTGCTCAAGATTATAAATTATAATCAGCAACTAAATTTGAAGCATCCTAATTCCTAATCATAACTATAATGTAGAAACATTAGCAGGTGTAACATCTGCAGCAGATGTACTATTGTTTGCTGTCTGAGTGGATATTTACATATTACATATTCTTATCCTTGTAGACACTTTTGTCTTCTTGTGCCGACAATTCCTATTGGTTGTATAAACTAATATGATAATTCTTCCTTGGTAAAGTAGTCAAGCATATCTCTATTTTTCTGATAGGGATTTGTGCTTGTGCTACTTCCTTCATCTTTAATCATCTTTTGCAATTGATTATTTATAGATCTCATCCTTTGGAGCTTTTCTTCAAACTCATCTTGAGAAGTTGTTGTGGCCAATTCAGCCATTATTTGACTTTTTGGGCTAAAAATAATGTTTCTTTATCAGCTTGATCATCTATAGCAGATCTTGGGACTTTATTGGCTTTTGCCCATTGAACTAATTTTTCTTTACTAATAAGATCAGTATTAAATTTCTTAAATAAGTAGATGTTTGCTACATTATCCAATCTGGAATAGGTATATGAGCAACACATGATCCATGTTATGTCTCGGGAGACTACAAAAGATAAGATATCAATCTATATCCATCCACAAAAGTGGTTTGCTTCTTGAAAAAGTGATATATGTCTTCTACTTCTGTGGGAAGAAAGCTTTAGTTGGTTCAAAATCGAGAAACCATCTCATGAACCATTTTGGAAATTTCAAGGATATTCCTTTTTTAACCAAATAAACCATGAGTGTTTATCTGATTTGAAATATAAAACTTTATTCCAGGCTTCCATATAATCAAAATAATTATAACTTTGTGTGTCTTAAAATTGTTTTGGGGTATTCAAAGGTTGACCACAATCTATATCGGATAATACTTTAATAATCTTGGTTTTTGAAAATTGGATTATTCCATTGACATTTTTATTATGAAAGATCTCAACAGAGTCTGTATCAACCAGTATGAATTCACAAAACCTTCTACTTTTTAGTTCATTTACCACAAGGTAATGAACATCATGAGAAAATAATCTTTAACAAGTGTTTCTCTGTTACAATTATTGGTATCACACCCTTTACTCTCTTTTACTCTATATTGGTATTTTGGGTATTGAATCTTTCAAAATCTCTAGGACCTACCAGAGTATTGATATATGTGTTCTTTCTAATTCATGTGTTCTTCATGTATTAGGCTGGCATAGAAGTGCTTTGAGTTGGTTGGACTGTCACGTTCCTTTTTCTTTGTATCTATCTTCTTTTCTTTGATAAATATATATACATATACATACTTTTGCTGATCAAAAAAAAAAAAAATATGAAAAGGGAGTAAATTTATTTTGTGACGAGGGCTGACCTTTATTTATCAGAATATTTGATTTGATATTTGGATTTGCAAGTATTCTGGAAGTTCCAGTATTCGCCAATGGCTGTATTGCTCTTTTTATCTTTATTTGTACCCAGTGGGGGTCCATATTGATCTTTTGATGTAGCGTTAGTATTGGTATTGGCCTTTGAGCTCATGTTGAACACGGTAAAAATCTCTTGTAAGAAAAACTGGTAAAAAATTATTTTCTCCTTTTATATGTTCAATATCAAAATCAAAACATGATAATAAAGATTGCATCGGGCAAAGATATGTTTTTAAACAAGATTTTTAACATCTTTTTGTAAAACAGACGGGGCAGCTTTACAATCAATTCTAATTAAAAATCTTTTGTTGAACAAATCATCTTGAAACTTTTGTAAGCATAGGACTATTGAAAGAATCTTGACAGTGGAGTATTTCTGTTGAGCTGGATGCCAGATATCCAAATGATATCTGACTATTTGTTCTTTTGAATCTTCGAATAATTTTTGTTTAAGTATACCTCCATATCCTACTTCAAAAGCATCAGTTTCTATTATTAAAAAGGCTTCTAGGCTGGGTATTCCTAGACATGGAAGTTTCTTGACAGTCTTCTTTATCTCTCTTACAACCTAAGTCATCTCTTCTGACCAAACTTGAGGGGGTTTTTTATTGTACAAAGGTGCAAATACTGTTCTAATATTGGGAATACATCTGCTATATAATTAATACATCCTAAAAATCTTTGAAATTGAGTCCATTAATATGAAATATGTGCTATTTTGGATGTGGAAATAATTCATTCTGCCAACTTAACAGGACATATAAGAATGGGAAAGAAAAAATGAGGAAAGCTGCGGCCTAGTAACAAGAAAGCTCACCTGGGTATCCACTACGTTGTTCAACTTGATGCCAAACTGAAAGTATAATGCCTAGTAAACAACATGAAGTTCATAAGTGCTTTAAATGGCCAGACAAAATGGTGAATGCCAAGACCACAAGTCAAGCCTCTCAAACACTTTTTTTCCTTTGAAGAAACAATCCACAAATTTCAACATATACAAAAGAGGGACCAGGACAAGCAAGGAAGCAAGCAATCAAATAAATCAGAGACCTCACTGTCCCGTTTGCAATCATGAATCACTTTTGTGATGTAATTAGACTCAAGTGCAGGCTTACACGCTATGATAAGCTCCTCTCCCCCTTCAATCGCATCAACCAAGTACACAGCATCTGGAAACGCAAGCTGCAGAAACACAAAACTCAATTGAAATTCTACGCTGAGAATGCAATACAAGTAAATCACCATATACTCTACTCATAAAAACATTAAAAAAAAAAGATCCCTAAAATAACACAGTCACCATCCCAAAATCACAATAGAAAATTAACAACACAACAGAGCAGTAATAGGTTACCACTTACTGCTATCTACAAATATGTAAATTCCTAGTTATATCAACGAGCCTCCAAATTAACAAATAATACTCCAACTTCAGAATACAACATTATAAATTCTCATTGCATCAACCAAGTATACAGCGCCAGGAAACGCAAGCTGCAGACACAGAAAACTCAATTGAAAATTCTACACCGAGAATGCAATACAAGTAACTCACCAGATACTCAACTCACAAAAACATTATAAAAAAAAAATTACCAGCCAAAAATCACACACAGAGTAAAATCACAAACACAACAGAGCAGTAATAAGTTATTACTTACTACTATATATTAATTCCTATTTTTAACTAGTTATACCAAAGAGTTTCTCACATTAACATAAAACATTCCAATTTCAGCATGTATACACGATAGATAATTATATAATCAATAAACCGAAATCTAACGCGAGGAAGGAACGAGAGAATGAATGGACCTGCATTACGCAGAGAGTGCCTTTGCGACACAGGTCAACGCCCTCGCAGTCAAAGCCGATGACGAGCTTGGATTGCGGCGAGGGTTCCAGAAATTCGGCGGGAAGTTGCGACGCCGCGGTCACGATGTGAATTGGAACGCGCGATTCATCGTCCTCCACGCGCTTCTCACTCTCACCTAATCAATCAATCGCAAATCGAATTCGTCAATTTCAATCTCTCCACACTGTAACCGATAGCTGAAGAACACGAACATGAACTCAAAAAAACGATATAGAGTTGTTGTTATGGCATAAAATAAACGATCCAAGTGTTAAATAGTTGGAGATTGAAATTAAAATTAGAATTTCCCGAGTAATCGGTTTTTCTTTTTTTTGTGTGTGTGTGAAATGGAGAAAAGGAAGCCCTAAATCGGTGAAGATGAAAATAGAGGAATTGTGAAGAGCGACCTTGGTAAGAGGGATGAAGAGGAAGGTGTGTGAGATAAGAGGGTGGAGAAGGAGAAGGAGAAGGGGAAGAAGAAGCCATGTGATTGGAACTGAATGTCCAACCACATCACACACTTTGCTCTTCTAAGCTTGCTCTCCACTCTTCTCTTCTCTTCTGCTCTCGCTCTCTTTTTTCTACACAAGAAAATGGGTACTGTTTTCTCCGTTCAATATTCTAACACTTTTTAATTTTAATTTAACGCCGTGTTTCGGAAAAGAAAAAGAAAATCCCCAAGTGTGTGTATTTATGAATTACTATGAATTTATCATGTATGTGAATAAAAAGAAAGAAAAATAAAATCTTAAGAGGTAAGATTGCTATAGTCGGTAAAAGTATTTGATCAAGTACGTATTTTATCTAATTTTCTTAAGTGGGTATTTGATTTAATATTTTTAAATATTTAAAGAAAGAATGTTATTTTTCAAAATTAATTTTAATCAAATATATATTTATTAATATAACGTGTTTAAATTATGGTGTATATTTTTTGGAGAGAAGAGGGGCCAAGGGGAAAAAAAGAATTAATATTGTAGAGGGGGACTGCTCATAGAATGCAGTACTATCCTCCATAGTACAACTTTACAAGTATTATTGGCTAAAAAGTCTATTTGCCTCTTCGAGTCTTGCATATGGTATGTTAAATATTAGGACGATTTGAGTTGACTTTTTTCGTTTGTTTATAGTGGTTTTATTTGGCATGAATACTCAAATAAGATTATTTTTAATAGAAAATATTTTCTTTAAATTAATATATAAGCAAAAAAATTATTATGATATCTTGAACTCCAATATAAATAAATTTAATTATTTTTATTTTTATTTTTATTTTAATGATATTATTTTTAAAATATTTTTATTTAGTTGTAACTCTATTTTAAGGTTTTTAATTTATTCATGACATCAAGTTTCAACAAATGACATTTTAGAAATAATTTTATTTTTTATTTGAGATTAATAAAATTAAATATTTTCAACTAACTTTCTTAATCAATGTGAAAGTAAATATTTTTGCTTATATATGAGTCTAGATGAAGTATATGAGATCTAGTCAAACTTAATCTATTCTCAACCTATCAAAAGATGAGTTAGTTTAGATTGTGTAAAGGCAAAAATCACAAGAAGGAATAATTAAATTGTGATTTATAAAAGTTTCACAAACTTTTTTGCAAGACTAAAACTATCATCTAAAAATAACTTTAAAAACAAAGTTTTCACAAACAGTTATGTCATATGAAACACTCTAACAAATTTACAATTAATAGATTTTGCAAAAACAAAATCACAACTTAAGGTCAGTTAACAAAGGAAGCAAAAAGCACAAAGAACACGTATTTTATACTAGTTTATCTTTATTACTAAAACTATGTTCAATCATTGACAACTCACCAAGTTTCAAGTAAGTTTCAAGTAACTTTCGACAAAGTTACAAGCATTTTTTGTTCAGGGCATTATGCGTCTGTTGAATTGTGTGAAGCAGGTGTCTGTTGGAGCATTAAATGCATGCCAACTCTAATATGATAAAGCACTCTATTTATCTTCCTTGAGCAACACTTAGAACTATCAAAACGGGCCCAACCCACGAGCCAACCCGTTTTAGCTCGCCAAAATTGATGGGTTGGGTTGGTTAAAAGCTGGCTCACTTTAATCCCGGGTCAATATAATCCGGCCCACTTAATCCACAACCCAACCGGGTTGAACCCGGGTGAGCCGGGTTGGCTCACGGGTTCAATAAAAAAAATATTGATAGCAGGCCAACAGGCAGCAGCCCAGCAGCACTTATGGACCACGATTTTCACTCTCTTAGCCGTCAACAACAATAGCCACAAAGTGACAAAATTCTAAAACTCTAAAAGCTAAGCTCCTCCACAGCCTCCATTGAGTCCATTCCTCCAACTGAGCAAGACCACCACACGGCCACACCAGTCATGCACTCACCACCAACCGCCTGTCTGCCTCCATCCCACTCGTCAACGTCGTCGTCGCCACCTCAAGCCCAACGCCACCACTCACTCCCTCTCGCTACTCACTGCCGCTACTCACGCCACGTCGCCATCGCTACTCACCGCACCGGTCACCACTACTTCATTTCTTGCCTCTTGAGAACGGTATGTTCTTATCCCTTATTGATACTATTTTTTTTTTTGGAGATAGGATGGTGTATTATTTAGCTATAAAATTATATAATTTTTTTCCTTTGGAAATAATTATCTGTGCGCAATTTCTCTACTCTGCAACTGTTTTTCCTCTTCCTTCTTGAGGCTGCCAATGACTATGAGTAACTATATCACAGTGCTTCCTCTGTTGATACTCAAAATTTAAAGCAAATCCTTTTTTTTGTTCTATTTTGCATTTTTAGTTTCTGATTTGGAACCTACCTTTTAGTGCCTGAGTATGATAGGCTTGTGGATAGATGGAAACAGTTTTGGGGCATATAGAACATATCACTAGTAAGGGTGTTTTTTTTCTGGGTGTCGAGTAGGTAATATGGTGCTTATGGAAAACATTGTGTGTTCTGTTACATGCCAAGGGCTGATTCAGAGAACACATCCATGATGTCAATGTTGTGGTCATAGTATGGTTTTTTGGCAAATAAAATGTGCTACTTTAAAAAACAATTTGGTATTGAGTTAGCCAAGGATATAACGAATACTAGAATTAGCCTACTTTATAGGAAGCTTTTGAAGTGGATGACTGATACAGGAACAAGGGGTTGGAATGGAACACGTGTATTATAAATTTATTTATAAGGAATTGGTATCTTCTGTTGTTGCCCACCTAGAAAAAAACAACACAAGAAATTACTCAACTGGTGCTTAAATTATTTAGAAATTTCAAGTATGTCCTTAAGCTATTCTTTTTAATTGGTAGGTCTCTAGCAGGTTTTTTTATAGCCAAGGCACATCTTTATTAATGATTAAAAAAATGATGCAATGGAGTCCTATAAACTCCACTTGCAGCCAGCCTGTGATACTAACACCAAATAAGGGTGTAGTCAATAGTGCAAGCCTGTGATACCCAAGTGGTCAATCACATGAAGAATTCTCTTGCCCTTTTATAAGTCCTATATAGTATTATTATTCTTGTTATTAGGGAATAAGTATAACTAATTATGCTTGATCTGAATAAGATTATTATCTACCATGCTTTTTTTGAGTATTTAATATTGTTGTATATTTAATTCTTAATATAAAAATTATAAAGAGGGGCATCAATGTTGTCCTAAATAATATCAGGTGGCATTTTACAATTGAATTTTGTTCTGTAAATGCAAAATGCATGAGTGTTTCATTTCAATTGGTTAATTTAGTGTGATAATTGGTGATAATTGGTTAATTTTGTTATGCAAATTGGTGTTGTTAAATCTCTCTGTCTTGTGTGTATTCATCTTCATAGTATGCTTAATTTAGTGTGATAACCACTATTTGCAATATAGTTTCAGCTATATTAAATTAGGTTCAAGTGGACAAGACTATTAGCATTGGGTAAATTGGTTATTCTTGTTGTTGTAGACCATGAAACAATTATGTAACAAAAAAAAAACATGAAAATTCAATGAGCAGTGAGTATCTAGTTAGTCTTACTCAAATTTCCTGATTTTCTTTTGACACCATGACACCACCACCAACCCATCTAGTTGCATTAATTTCTTGATTTTCTTTTGATGGAATGGAATCTGATACTGTGCATCATAGTGTTATTCGAATGGATGATGTTAGTCATTGTAATTTGAATGAACTTGGGGATAAAAGTCCAAAGAGAAATGTAAATCCAAATGTAGATAAAATTAAAAATAAAGAGACTGAGTGTGAAACCGCAAGTAAAAAGGTAAAATCTTGCACTTCTAATGTTTGGAGACATTTCACTAAAATTGGGGTAGAAGATGGAAAAGAAAAGGCTAAATGCAATGGGTGTGGGTAAAAGTATGTGATTGGCGGTACAAAGATAAGTACTTCAACCTTATTGTATCATGTAAAAAAATGTAAACTTATCCCCAAATATCATGATATGGCTGCCATGATTATTGATCATGCAAGTAAATTGAGGTCTAAGGAAATTGACCATAGACAAGGTCGGTTCTGGGTCCATTCAAGGGGCCCAACCACACAGGCCCCCAAAAATTAAGGGGTCTCAAATATTAATTACTGTAACATATGTTCAATATTGAAAACTAGAGGAGATGGTAATACTTGTTTTTAATAACCAAGGGATCCAAGGTTCAATTCCCACCAACAACAATTTTTACTACTGAGTCAGTATTTTTCTTATTTAAATGAGTCATTTATTTTTAAATTAAAAAGTTTGCCCCGCCTATGATCATAGACGTGTGCGTGAAGTAATTTCAATGGCTATTATTGAACATGGTCTTCCTTTCAACTTTGTTGAATACAAGTGGATTAGGGAGTTGCATTCATTGTTAAATTCGGAAGTCAAGCATTATAGTAGAAACACTGTTGTGTCTGATATTTGGAAATTTCATCTTGAACAAAAGGAGAAATTGAAATTGTTAATGCATAGAAGCCGTAATCGAATTTGTTTGACATCTGATTGTTGGACTACATGTACTATTGAGGGATACATTTGTTTGACTGCTCATTTTGTTGATAACCAATGGAATTTGAATAGCAAAATTCTTGCTTTTTGTAAAATGGAACCTCCACATACTGGCTTGGATTTGGCTGAAAAGGTGTTTAATTGCTTGAAAGATTGGGGAATAGATAAAAAAATCTTTTCAATTACTTTGGACAATGCTAGTGCCAATGACAATATGCAAGATGTATTGATTCAACGATTATCCTTGCAAAATAGTTTGTTATGCGAAGGTGAATTTTTTCATGTGAGATGTAGTGCTCATATATTGAATCTTATAGTTCAAGAGGGTTTAAAGATTGCTAGTGGTGCTTTGCACAAGATTAGAGAGAGTATCAAATATGTAAAAGCATCAGAGGGAAGAAAGATAGTGTTTAAGGAATGTGTTGATGAAGTTGGGGGTATTGATACCAAGGTGGGTTTGAGATTAAATGTTCCCACTAGATGGAACTCTACATTTGTTATGCTTAAAAGTGGACCTAAGTATCGTCATGCTTTTTCTACCTTTTCTTTACGTGATAGAAATTATAAAACATGTCCATCAAATGATGAGTGGATAAGGGGAGAGAGGATGTGTGAATTCTTAAAGCCATTTTACTTGATGACTAATTTGATTTCCGGTACATCTTATCCTACTTCTAACTTGTACTTTATGCAAGTGTGGAAAATTGAAAGTTTGTTGAGGGAGAATGCCAAAAGTGATGATCCGGTGATTAGTGAAATGGTGGAGAGGATGCTTGGGAAGTTTGGCAAGTATTGGGATGATTATAGTGTCATTCTTGCAATTGCGGCTATTCTTGATCTCCAAGAATGAAATTTAATGCATTGAAGTTTTTTTATAACAAACTTGATTCTTCCACTTCTGCAAATAAGCTTGAACACATCAAGAATAAGATATACAAGCTTTATGAAGAATATGTGAAATAAGATGCAGGTGAAGGAAGTGCATCAAGCTCTTAAACGAATCTATTGACACAATCTTCCAATCCGGAGGATGACCATGACATGGATGCATTTCATGTAAGTGTTATTTTGCTTATTAGTTATTAATTATAATTTCAAGAATCCACTTGTTTGTGCTTGTTTTACTTAAATTGATGTTTATTTTCTTTGAATTGTTTTGAATTGCATAGGAATATATAAATTATGTGAGCCAAAATGTTTTGGTTAATGGTAAGTCTGAATTGGATATATATTTGGATGATGGACACCTAGAACCAAGTTTAAATAAGAAGCTTGATGTGTTGAAGTGGTGCAATGATTGACAACATTGTTTTCCAATCCTTTCAAGAATGGCTTGTGATTTGCTAAGCATTCCGATAACTACAGTTGCTAGTGAGTCTGCATTTAGCATTGGTGCTCGTGTGCTTAACAAATACCGGTGTTCCCTTCTTCCCGATAATGTTCAAGCACTTATTTTGACTCGTAATTGGATAAATGGTTTTTCTCCTATGGATGATGGTAATATTTTATAATCTATATTTACATTAGTCATATTTATTGTTTACTAATAAACATTCACTTTATTTTTAATCTTTCTTTTTGAATTGTAGATGAAGATGACGAAAATCAAATTGATTTGTCAAAGCATGATTCCAATACTCTTCAGTCTTCGTAGACTAATTAATATTGATAATTGAGATATGGGACTTTGACATTGGAAGTGGAAGACTTGGATTTGTGTTTTATTATTTTAATGTTGTTGATTGTTAAACATATTGATGTTTGTTTGAGTTTCATGCACATTTAGTTTGAGTTTCATGTCGTTTGTAATATTTAAACTTAGATTGATTTAATTTGCATTTTTCTGCGCTTATGTTGTGATTTTTTAAGTTTTTTTTTTAAATTTAAAGTGAATCAACCCACCAGTCAGCTCATGAGCGAGCTCGCGAGCCGACTCATATAACCCACCAACCCGTGTGGGTTGAGTCGGGTTAGGCAAAATCTGACCCACCACCAAAGTGAGCCAACCTGGCCCGGCTCACTTTGTTGTTAACCCATGGTGGGCCGGGTTGGCCCATTTTGACAAGTCTAGCAACACTTCTCCAACTGACTTCATTAGTCAAATCATCTTTTGTTCAGGGCAACTTTCACAATAGTAACACGTCTTTTATGCGAAGAGAGAGTTTAAAACTTGACTTTTCTCTCACTTTTCTTTCACTTCGACAAATCTTAGAAAGGATAATCAAACATTTCTTGCAAAAAGGATCACACAAACAAAACATTAACAGTGTCTTAAATGTTTCACAGAACCAATGTTTGTTTGTTATTGTCTGTTCTATCATATGAAAATACAATGTTTATGTATGTTGACATTTCAAAAAACTTTTTAAATACAATGGTCTCAACCGATAGGGATCCATCCAAATTCTAAAAACATTATTTTATAAGTGCTCCTTTGATTCCTATAAAAAAATGGTCCTTTGATTAACCGATGATGTGTACAATGACAGGAGTGTTAATAAGATATTCTATAATTCACTTTTTAATACACATTTTATTATTGGTTAAAATTTATTAAAAATAAAATTAAAAATCATTAAATAAAAAGCAAGATACACTAAGATATAGTTTTCAATAAATTTTAACTAACAATAAAAAATAGGAAAAATACCCAATTTGGTCATTGAAAGTGTAATTCGTTGACATGAGCCTCTAAAAGATGCAAAACCATTTTTTATCCCTAAATGCATAATAAAGCTGTCATATCAATCCTCTTGTTGGTTTGGATTGTGAACTCTAACATCATTACTAACATGGTATGTGAGGACCCATCTGTCATAACAAAATAGGCCTATTGGACAATTGACTTGACAGGACCTATTTATCAATAGAAAAATATGGATTTCAATACATTGGTAAGTCACACTTTGACCTTTCTCATTTGCTACCTTTTCACCAATGGCCAAACACTTCCCCTTTTCATCTTCATGCCAGCTCTAAGCGCTAGAGGCTACTCTAATGATGCCATAGCCACTGGGAAAGAGGTTTGTCTTTACTGCATTTGTAGATAACAGGCACTATGGTTGTGGCATTCACTTCATTAAAAGGTAATGGTTTAATGAAAATCCAATTTTTTCACAGCTAAGTTTGAATGTTGTTTGGATGTGGGTGAGTCATTTATGTTTTATGTTGCACTCTTGTGCCTGCAAAAAGCATGTTTGTTGGTCAAAGTGATGGGGTTAGGGAATATGTCATCACAATGTTAAGGTTTACGGTTTCATGTTGTTATGTGCGTGTTTGAAGGTGCCTTTTATTTTTTTTTTTGTAAATATTTAGGACATGTGTGTGTGCTAATTTTATTGTGTTTATGGTTTGTAATGAGGCTGGCATTATTGTTTAAAATCACAATTTTATTTGCTGATATATACATAGGCTTGTTGTTGTGTTTTTAAATTTGCCAAAGTGTTTAAGAAATAGACTAAATGATTGTGTTTTCATGTGTTTTAGGATGGGTGATCAAATCAATGTTGTTGTGCACCACAAGGGTAAGTTCAAGAGAGATGAACATGACACATTGGAGTTTGTGGATGGTGAGTACTGCATTTGGGAAGGGGTTGACAAACATTAGATGAATGCGTGGACTGCTTCTGAGATGTGTAAATGTTGTGGTGGTTACAAGAGTTTTGTTGTTATGTATTATTTGGTTTCGAAAAGAGGGTTAGAGGGAGGTTTGGTTTGTCTAGTGACTGGCAAGGATGTGTTGGACATGTTCAACTTAGGTATTGTTCATCATGACAAAGATGTTCATGTATATTTTAAACATGTGGTGGATGATATGCCAAAGATACTATGTGTGATGAGTTGGTTGATGTTGTTATTGACCAAGTTGCTGAAGAAGTTGAGGAGCAGAATGAAGGTTTTGATTCTAAGATTGAGGTAGAAATAAAAATGATAGCAAACTAGATTCGTGGTGAAATTTGTGAGGTTGTTAATGAAGAAGGTATTGGACAAGTGTCTTCAATTGAGGATTTGATTCATGTGTGATGATTTAAATCAAGTTCCTAATGATGCATACGAACCTGAAGTGGCTACAAATGGTGATCCTGAAAAAGTGACTAAAACTGGTGATTGAATAATTCCTTAAAATGTTGCACTAGTATCTAAAAATGGTGATGTCCAATGGGTGTAACTGCAGATGTTATACAGGAATCTAAACCTATGCATGTTGGTGAGCAAGTTGTTGATGTTGATGACAATGATAATGAATAAAGGTCTTATGATGGTGAAGACAATGATTTTGATTGTGTTTATGCATCTCTATCTGATGATGATGATGAATAATCTAGTGACAACAACAACAGTTACCTTTTTGAAAAAATGCAAACCATTTATTGGTCTAAATGGTTGTTTCTTGAGAGGTTATTATGGTAGTCATTTACTTTTTTGTTATTGGCCAAGATGCCAACAATGCAATCTTTGTTATTACATCTGTAGTTGTGAATGTTGAAGACAAGGACAATTAGAGATGATTTATTAATCATTTGTGTGCAGGTCTTGGAAACTACCAAAAATATGATTGGACCTTTATGTTAGTCATTTAGAATGTAATATGGCTTATTATTTTATACGTGGACTAATTTGTCATAATATTAAATCATTAGAGGACTAAAATGTCTTTAAATTGTAATGTCTTTGGACTAAGTCTATTGACACAACATCACAAACTGTAGTAAAAAAATTAAATATTTATTGACTTAATGTTTACATATGTCATTGCACCTGTTCTTATTTGTTTTTTCCATAATTGGTTAGGATGAGATTATCAGCTCACAATCTGCACCTCAAAATGAAAATGGAGAAGATGTTCAACCAATGTTAGTGATATTACTTGACAAACAATTTTTCCATCACTAGTTGTGAGTAAATGTTTGTTGTCAATTTCTTACTGCACACCATGGTTATACCTAACACTAACTTTGTCTTCGTATTTAGCATATGCATGAACCAAATTTTTTCATAGTACCAACAACCCCTGCATTTAGGACACCACCAGTTAAGCCTCTTATACCTACCATAATTACATTCCCAAGTGCACCATCACCAAGAATGATCCAACCTAATTTTATGGACTTCATTCCCACACCAAGGTTGCCACGAGCTCAAGACATGAAGAAATGATGGAATATGTTGGATTATGTTTTCTTTTTTGGGGTTTGTAACAAACTTTTTAGGTGTAAACAATTATCATGGATTACATTTTTTTTGTGTGGAGACTTTCTATTATGACATAATTATGTTGTGTAACCTGACTTGTTTTAGGTATGCTTGTTTTGAGTATAGTAGTTTTGGATATGATAGTGTCACAGAAGAAATTTTACTTTACTGTCACATTTGGCTAGTTTGTGTAGACAATGTGTGCTAATTTTATGATGTGTGATTATCACTATATATAAGTACTTAACTTTATGGATGCAATATTCAATTGTCTATCCTTTGCTTTCATTCAGTGCATTTATTGGAAAATTTTATAAATTGAGTCAATTATGCAAACTTTGGAGGTTGATTCCTAGAAACAAAACCAACCATGTTGCCTCAATATTCAAATATTATTGACAAATAAGTCCCTCAATAAAAACAACTTATGTCATTATAGTCCCTGAAAGTTACAACTTATTGCCAAATAAGTCATTTTTCGAAATACAAGCAATCATTGTATCAACAATATCAAACAAAGACAAACTAAGCAATCTTAAACAACTCACATACAAGTAACAGACCTAGCAACCAAAAAAAAATATTTTATAATTTTTAAGTCGTTTTGCAAGCTATCAATCTTCACTTTTATGTCTTCCAACAACCTATCTTCAAAATGGTTGACCCAATAAAAAAATTACATTTTCCATCACCCTACAAATAAAAAAACTATTAAGTATGTGTATAGAATAAATGAACAAAAAATAATCCACACACAACTAGTTGAGTAAACGAAAGCAACCTTTGGCAATGGGCAAATGTAGAACAAACTCCTTCGATTTTTGTGGTCTTTGATGTTCAAATAACAACCTTCAACCCATAATCACATTCAACAACAAACCTGTCGACACCATTGTTGGATGAAGAGCATTCACTATTACTGCCACCACCAAAGCTTCTTTTTTCATCGAACAAATCCTTTGACTCTCTACTCATTTTTTATGATTTTCGAGTTTTTCGTAGAACAAGAAGAATGTTGCAAAGAATTTTGGGTTTGGGAGAGGAAGAAGGTGGAGAAGAAGATATACATGTCTTTTTAACAATGTTCAAGAATGACAAAATAGCTCATTCACATTTCTGTAACAAATTAGTCCACCTAAATTAGCAACCCATTTGACAATCTTTTGTTATGAGTGATGGGTCCTTATGTGTCGTGTCAGTGTAGATGTTAGACTTCACGTACAAACTAACGATTGAACTCAATTATGCAACTTTTTGGGCCATTTTTTATACAAATTAGAAATTAGAACAGTTAATTTATGCTTTGCATATTGAGTGGATAAAATGAATAGGAAATCATGAAAATGAAAATAAATGCACGAAATGGAATGAGATATGACAAAAATGCTAACATGTGCTTAACCTTTGGATAGTTTTATAAAAGATGCTTAGATAATTTTTTTTAAAAGCATTTATAAAAGAAATGAAAAGGTAGCACTGAGTTTCTATACAAAATTAATTTATATATTTTAGTTTTTTAATATATATCTTAGTTTCAAAAATGATAAATGAAAGAGTTTATTTTATATAAAGTTATGTACAAAAATTGATTTTAATTCTTGACTAATCATCATCGATAAACCTAACTAGCACATTGTATGGTGAGGGTATTTTTGAAAATATATAAAAGAAAAAATGTTTTATTATATTAATTAATGCATTGCATAAATGCTTGCTAATTTGTAATTTAATGAAAAAATACTTTTTATTTTAATAATTAATACATTGGTGATTTTTGTGCAACAATATATGGAATATTAATTTTATAATTCTTATTTTGAAGTTTCAAACATTTATCTCAAAATATTTGATAACTCAATAGACAATAAATTGTGATGAGAATGTTTTTGATGCATAAGCAAAAGAACTATGTGAAAGTTCCTCTTTCTCATCAGGTTTGGAAGAGAAAAAAAAAACTCAAGTTTTCTTCAATTTCTCTTCTTTATTCTTCGGTTTTTCCTTTTTTTTGCTATTTTGTTTTTTCTTCGTAAGAGGTTTCATCACAAACCTCGGACATACAATAAGATCAAAAGCATCAAAGGACCAAAAAAAAAGTTTTTAAAAGTTTTTGTTTTTATAAGAAGTTATGGTGTTTTTTCCATGAACTTTCCAAAACTTTAAAGTTCAAATTTTTTAACACTTATGCTTTTTGTTGGCAATTTGTGCCTATTTGTTTTCTTTAAATAGTTTTGAGTACAAATTCGCTGCCTACATCAAGTTTGAGTCATGTTGTAAAATCTTTTATTGCTTCTCTTATTATGAGTGTTCGTATCACTCGAAACACTGCTATAAGCTAGAACATGCACGCCGATGACCCCGGTCTCTTTAGACTATGATTTGGAAAAATTAACTACTTAAAATGCTTTTTATCCTTTCTTCTACATGTCCCCCAATTTTTTTGAATGTCTCTTAGAATTTATTTTGCTCGTATAATTAGTTTTTCATCCATTTGTTTTTTCACATCCATTACTTTACATTGGTTCAACAATTCACTATTTTTATGAGATGATGTTTTATCTAGAAAGAGGGACAATAATATATGATATTGAATTTGAAAGGGAATTTTTTTCTCTATTTAATGTGTTTGGTGTTACTGATACAAAATGCATACCCTTTATATCTTGCCTATTGATACAACGTTACAACGGTTGGAAACTCTTCTTTATATTTCTTGGTATCACTTCAATCAATTTCTTTTTTCTTACAAAAATAAAAAATTATTTTGATTTTATTATCTCTAAGATTTGTTGATATCAAAAACCAATTCATGTGGTGCTTCTCTTGATTACAAATAGATACAGGTGATGTTAAATTTCTAAATTGGTTCAAATTTTATATAGTATCAAATTGGTTAATCATTATGGTGTTTTTTTTTGTCTCAAGCAAAGGTTTCACCCCTATTATAATCTTATTACATACAGGATATGCTAATAAGGAAAAACAATTTAAATGTTGTTTGTCTTGATTAAAAATAGATAAAGGCGAACAGATTGGAGTTTTTAAATTGGTTAAACATTATATCCTTAAAATAAGATTATATGTTAATTTATAATTTTTTAATGTCTTTTTTATTTCATCTTTGTTTGTAATATAGACGAATTGTCAACTTACTATTATGCTTTAGATCTTTTGCTAAAAAATTTGAGCCACATAAGGGTAAATTTTTTTTTTTGCTCAAACAATATTGTTTTTTAAGTATTGATATCAATTTTGTAACAATCCAATCAAATCACACTAGAATGAGAGGGATTCAAAAGTTGTATAGGTATGAGATTATGCAATTGAGGATAACTTAAAAGAATTAATTGGTACTACCTATACCAACAAGATGCATATTCATTTCGGTAGTCTATCACTTAAGAACTCCGTAGTTAAGCGTAATTGGCTTTGAGAAGTTATGTGAGACAACCTTCTGGGAAGTTTCCTAGGAAATGTGTGAGTGAGGACAAAGCATGTTGAAAAGTCTCGTGTTGGTTTGTGAGATCAGTTATTAATCATGGAAGCAAGCAGAGCTAATTTTTGAGGTCTCAAAAAGAGCTACCTTTGAAGGGTTTTGACCGATGGAGGGTTCTAACCAACAATGATATTGAGTGAAGTATCACCACGTAAAGTGTTGTAGTGTGAGAGCCGGTGAGAAGTTGAAAATCAGCGATGTTATAAATGGAATCAAAGCAAACCTTTCTCCCAGTACGGTGTGGTTCGAGGATGAACCAAACGGAAGTTGATGGACATGTAACACCCTGATCGAATCACATCAGAATGGGAGGGATCCAAAGACTGTGCAGTTATGATACTATATAGCTAATGATGACTTAAAAGAATTAATTTGTACTACCTATACCAATAAGATGCATCTATTTTTCGGTAGTCCATCACTTAAAAACTTCATAGTTAAGTGTGCTTGGTTTAGAGTAGTTATGAGATGGGTGGCCTCCTGGAAAGTTTTTTGAAAAACATGTGAGTGATGACAAAACACACTGAAAAGTCTTGTGTTGGTATGTGAAGTCATTCATTGATCCTGAAAGTAGGCATAACTTATTTTCAAGGTCTCGGAAAGGACTACCTATGAAGGTTTCAGACTGGTGGAGGATTTTGACCAACAAGGATGCTGATTGAAGTGTAACCGCGTCAAGTGTCGTAATGTGATAGCCGCCAGGAAGTAAAAGATCAGGGATGCTACAAATTTTGTTATAAGTGTATGGATGTATTTTATTTATAATATAATTAGATATGTTTCAGAGCTTTGTCATTGAATTTGAAAGGGTGGCTTTTTGCCCTACTAAATGTGTTTGGTTACTAATATATGCATCTCTTGCTTGCCTACCATTTTAGTGTTATCCATTGTCTTTTGTTTACTTTTTGAAATTTTAAAATTTTTTATTAGAATGGTTGAAGTGTTATTGCAATTTTTCTCTTTTGTAAAATCCTTACCTTTGTAGTTGTTTTCAAGGTCTCAACTATTGGCGAAGTAAATAAGAATTAATAATATATTTTAAGGTACCCTTCTTTTAGATCCTTCAAATAATTTAATTTTGGATTACTGGAAATATAAATTGTCCTCCTCTTTAACCTTTTTTGTTGCATTTTTAGAATAAATTTTTTGATTTATGGATTGTTTTGGAAGCACATTTAAATTGTCTCATCAAAGGTTTGTAATTTATCCTATTTACTTATTTATTTATTTCTTTAGTTCTCTTCTATGCTATAGACCCTATTCTTTTTTAATTAATTTAATTTATGTAACTATTTTATATGATTGGAAAATTCTTTCACTCAGTAAGCATCTTTCATTAAAATGTATTTGAAGAGAAGAAATTTTAGTTATAGAATTATTTATGTTTATTAGAGAAATCATGTGTTCTTTCACTTTTTTTGTATTTTTTGTTATTCTTTGATCAAGAAGCATTTGTTCTATGCAATAAGCTAAAGTTTATGATCTTATTTGAATTGCACAATTGTGATAGAATAATTTTAGGTTTGTGTTTTTTCAGGGTGGCCAAGAACTTAGCAAGAGTTTTGAACTTTTGGTGGTTGAGAAAAATGATTAGTAGAAAACTTTGGAGATTAAAAGTATAACCACACAAGTTCGTAGACATAAAGTGAGCAATTCAATAAAGTAGATGATGTTGCATTTGTTGAATGTCTGTTGGTGTTTCCATGTGGAAGTTGCACTACACTTGAGGTTTGTTTACTTTTTAAATCTGTCTTGATCTTATGTGACTATGGGGAAATAAAATGGTCTTCAGGAATAAGGTGTTACAAGTTCAGAATATTTTTGAGGAAGTTAAAATTATTACTTGAAAGTGGTATATGACAAGATCTAAAGGATTTGTGCAATCCCCTAGTTTGTTAGATGATAAGCTCATTAGCATGTCTTGGAGATAAAACAAGATTATGCAGTGCATACAATATTATTTTGTTTCTATTGTAAAGAAAGTTTTATGCATTAGTGAATAATGTAGTGTTGGATGACGTTAGCGGTCGCTTTTTTTAGATGGTGTTGCTGTATCTTGGAGAAGGATTATTGTTTGTCATTAAATGTTTCTTTGGGAATAAGTGTTGAGAGATGATGTGTGAATTAGAGTCATCTGTCGATGAAATTTTTTAATGTCATAATAAAAGGTTACAAAGTTGCATAACAATAACTTTTTAATCTATTATCTATCAACATAATTTGTTTTGGATGAACTTTACAACAATAAAAAGACATCTATATAACTGAACGAAGGATTTAAACCATGAAAATCTTTGCACTTCTTCCTTGACACAATCACTATCTTGGAAGCAAGGACTATTTGATTAATGACTTTCTATGCACAAAAGTTTGTTAGTTTCTTTTAAAATATGTTGAAGAATAGAAGTTCAAAAGTTATTTTTAATGAAAATCTAAGAATAAATTACACTTGCACACCTGTGTTTTTCTCAAATTGCACCCGATACCTCCTTTTTATACATTACTTTTAATCCCTTCTGTTAATATCGTTAACTAACGTCAATTAAAATATCTGAGCAGATGAAATTTCCCGTTAGAGTAACTTACACTCACACCCCCTATGTTTTTCTCAAATTGCACTCGATACCCCTCCCTTTTTATACATTACTTTTACCCAGAGCCAGTACCCAGGTAACCAAACGCAACGGTGATGGTGACCGAAGCTACGACGAGGGACAAGGAGGTGGTGGAGGTGAATATGGTGGTTGCGACGGTGGAGGCAGTGGTTATGGTGGTGGTGGTTGCTCCGAGAATGGGTGCACCTGGACGTCGTGTTGGTGGGCGACAAGGACGATGAGGAGGAAGAGATGATACTGTCACGGGAGAGGGAGGAGAAGGAGAAGGAGGTTGTGTGGTAAGTGAAGAGGGGTTGTTGAAGATGATGAAAGTTTGTAAAACTTAAGATGTGATTTTAAGAAAGAAGATGAGGGTATTCTAGACATAAATTTCCATTAAAAGTCATGTGACCAACATGTGTCTACATTCTGTTAAATTATTAAACAATGTTTAGGAGGGATGAGAAATAGGTGTAATTTGAGTTAAATAATTGAGGAATATTTTGTAGTGTGCAAAAAAAGAGGGGTATCGAGTGCAATTTGAAAAAAAATACAGGGAATATGAGTGTAATTTACTCAAAATGTAATATTGTTGTTAAATAAAAACATTGGAAAATAATAATGCTTATTTGGGTGAATTTTTTATTGAGTTATGCTAGTTTGGTCTGGTCCGGTCATTGACCCGGTCGAGGTAGTGGGTTAGTGGTCCAACCGATAGATCAGTAATTGGCCCGGTTTGACCCGATCTATATTTAAAAAATTAAAATTATATTATATATAAGTATATAACTAACATTATTTGATTAAGAAAAGTATACTCAAAAATTCAAAATAACAATTGAAGTATTAAAGTTGATAACAAAAATGAAGTGTATTAATATAAAAGAGAGTGTAAATATCGACTACTTAAATTAAAATACAAGTTAAATTTTTAATAAACAAAATGAGCCAGAAGCTCAGTTTTCCAATAAACAAAAAGAGTGCAAATGTGCAAGAAGCAATAAAAGGAATACATGAAGCAATATGTGGATCTGGCCAGGTTAGGCCCAAAAAACAAAAAACCTTAATCCCTAATATATAAAAGCCTTTCTTCTTGTGTTGTGCCTCTTCCTCTTCGATCATTTGCGACTATTCCTGTGCTGCGTTCCTACGTCTCTTCCTGACTTCCTGTGTTGTGCCTCTTCCACTTTGATCATCTATGCCTCTTCCTGACTTCCTGTGTTGCGCCTCTTCCTCTTTGATCATCTATGCCTCTTCCTGACTTCCTGTGTTGCGCCTCTTCCTCTTTGATCATCTATGCCTCTTCCTGTGATGCGTTCCTGTGTCTCTTCCTGTGTTGCCCCTCTTCCTCTTCCTCTTCGATCATCTGCGCCTCTTCCTGTGCTACGTTCCTGCGTCTCTTCTTGTACTGTGCCTCTTCCTCTTCAATCATCACTGCTTCACTGTGCGAATGAAGTTCGACCCCTTCCAAGTCGACAACATCTTCGTCCGCGTTATCAGAGGTGAGGCTGACACGACAAGTTCCCTCGCAGTGTGGCGGCGATGGCGACGACATGCACAACCTAGTCCAGGTTTTAAAAACTAGTCGGGTCGTCGAATTTCCTCAAAGTTGGTCGGGTTTGATTAGGTCATCCTGATTCAAATGCTTAAACTATTCAATACTAAACTTGACCCGATTATATCACTGGATCTCGATTAGACCAGTCCAACCAACCGGATTGAACTAGATTTTATAACTATGCTTCAAGGTTTTTGTATTAACAGATGATTCTTTTCATATCATAAAGAATTTAGAGGGCAAGCATTCTTGGGAGGCTTATGTGGAATTCACAAATGCTAAAAATCTTGGTGTACTATTACTTGGTTCGGCATTTTTTTATTTGTGGGTGGTTGTTCCATAATTGGATAACTTCTATTAAGATTTTGATTTTGTCGATCAAATATAGTTATTTTTGAATTTGTTAATTTAAAATGTAAAAAAATTTTCCTTCAAAAAATATTTATTTTTTAACCTAAAAAATAGGGGTGTTCACTGGTACGAGTCACCCGTGAACCCGAACCAATCCTAACCGACTTGAATAGTTCGGGTTGGGTCATTTATATATTTGAGTCAAAATCGAACCGATCAAAACCGTTCATGTACGGGTTGGGTCACGGGTTTAGATTTACAAATCCGTTGATTCGATGAACCGATCCGTGAACCCGTAATAATAATTTAAATTTTATTATATATATATATTAAAAATTAAAAAAAATAATTGGACAATAAAAAAAGGTATGATATTGTAAATATTTAAGATTGCATTCAAAAATAAGATAGGATATTTTTTAATATTGCATTAAAAAATAGGATAGAATATTTTTAAGATTGCATTGCATAATATAATAGAATTTCTTTAAGATTGCATTGGATAATATGATAGAATATATTTAGGATTGCATTCAAAAATTGGTTTAAATCATATCTTTAAATTAGTATAAATAGAAACATATATTGGTATTCATGTATGCATTTCATTCCAAATAATGTTAGAGTATTAGAGAGTTTATGTTTGCATCATTGAGAGAATTGTTGTGAGATCATATAGAAGCGTTTGACAAGTTTGATTCTTCAACTCTCAATCAGGATTTAAAGGTACCTATTTGCTTAAGGAATATAAGCGTAAATGTAATTATTTTATTGTATTCTTCTTCTTGACTTTGGAAAAGGTTGCAGTTGGGAACTAGGATATCAGTTTTGTCTTTGTTCTTGATGAATTGAGACATGCGACTTCTGGCTGGGAAACTAGGATATCAGTCTGGTTGGGAAAAAAGGATACCAGTCTATCTCTATTCTTGGTGAATTGAGACTGAAGCTTTTTGCTGGGAAATAAGGATACCAGCTGGGATAATTGTTGTGTAAGGGTAGACTAGGAAACTAGGATACTAGGAACTCTTGTACATAAAATTATCATAGTGGAGTTATCCATTGGATTGATTATCCAATTTGGAAGTCGTAGTTTTTTACCCAATTGGGTTTTTCACATTAAAATTGATTGTGTCTTCTTTATTTCTTATTTCTATATTATTGCTTCTGCTGTTTAATGAACAAGGTTCATGTTACTTCACTTATATTTTTTTATATTGTGGATAGGTTCTTTAGAATTTGAAAATGAGACAATTGGAAAAGAAAAGTGGTACATAAAGTGTTAATGATTCATCTCCAATTCCACCAATTAGCACTCCCTCTCCATGTCATACTCAAAGTCCATCACAGCAAGGGATAAAAGCTTTTCACAACCACAAGGACATGAAACTCTACCATAATAAGGGCAAGGACAACAATCTGAATCTGAACAAGTAGAGGTAAGGAAAAAAAAAATTGCTAGACCCCCTTCTAATGTTTGGGAACATTTTACTAAGAAGGAAGATGGTAGGACTTATTGCAAGTATTGTAATGCATCATATGCAGTAGCTAGTTCTGTCTATGGAATCTCTAACTTGAGAATACATGTGTTCCAACAATGTAAGAAAAATCCATATAGGCAGGTTGATAAAAAGCAAAAGGCAATTGTTTTTGGAAGTGATAGTGAGAATGACCCTAATAAAGTTAGTATGAAACTTGTTGATTTTAATCAAGAGCGGACTCTAATAGCACTTGCAAATATGATCATTATTGATGAACTTGCCTTTAAGTTTGTTGAAAATGAAGGGTTTAGGAAGTTCATGGAAGATGCTCAACCTAAATTTAAAATTCCTTCTCGTGTCACTATTGGTAGATATTGCATGCATGTGTTTAATGATGAAAAGGAGAAGTTGAAGCATGTGTTGTCTACAAATAAACAAATGGTTTCACTTACTACAGATACTTGGACGTCAACTCAAAATATGAATTACATGTGTGTGACAGCTCATTACATTGATGAAGGGTAGGAATTGAACAAAAAAATATTGAAATTTTGTTTGATTTCTGACCACAAAGGTGAAATCATAGGGATAACCCTAGAAAATTGTTTAAAAGAATGAGGGATTTCAAAAGTTTGTTGTGTGATACTGGATAATGCAAGTGCTAATAACTTGGTTGTTTCATATTTAACTAGAGCATTGAGTGTTTGGAATGAGCATACTTTATTGAATTGAGAGTTCATGCACATGTGATGTTTTGCTCATATTTTGAATTTAATTGTTAGTGATGGATTGAAAGAAATTGACCTGTCCATTAGAAAAATAAGAGCTGCATGCAAGTTTGTGAAGTCTTCTCTAGGTAGATTGAAAGAAATTCAGGTATATTGTTATTTGTTTCACCTTTTTTTCATATTTTGTTTATCATGTTTATAATATTAATGAATCATATTTTATTTATTTGTTTGTTTCAGCAAGCAAATATGGTTGCAACAAAATTGGTTATAACAAAGCTTGGTTTATAAGAAACAGTTGTGATTCAGACTATTATAATAAATATTGTTCATAAATCTTTTGTTTTAATTTATATTATAAGTCTATTTTATAATATTATGTTGATGGTATTAAATGAATCAAGTTTACTATTTTCATACATTTGATAATATTGTGTTAATTATATGAGATATTTGAAAGAATTGTGATATAAAATAGTAGTTCTAAAAAAAAATTAAATGGGTAACCCGGTGATCAAACCGAACCGAACTGTTCATGAACGGGTTGGGTTGGATTGAGTTTCAATTTTTTTTTTCTGAGAACCGAACCAATCAAATTTGATTGGGTTGAGTCCTAAATTTGACCAAAACTGATCCGAACCGACCCGCGAACACCCCTACTCAAAAACTTAATGTATCGATAAAAAAAATTGTTTTTGTTAAACTCATTTTTAAAATCTCATTTAATTTTAGAGATAATCCTACCTTATACATAATCATAAAATGTATAGAGATTAAGAAATAAATACTCATCTCACTTATGAATGAAAATTGTACACTTAAGAACACTAATGTCTCATTTGTAGAAAAATATTATTATTTAATTTTTTATGATGTTTTATTTATTATCAATTTTTATTGTCTTAGTACGCTAATTAAAAATATACACATAGTGGTGTATATTTTTTTATAAACACAAGTAGAAATTTTTACTTAATGCACTAGGATGACCAATTTGGTTGAAGTTAAATTAATGTTTAAATTATTATGGTGAATTTTTTTTTATTATTATAATTTTAATTTGAATATTTTTTTTATGACTATCTCCTTCTTGATTAGAATATTTTATTGAATATT
>PYAF01006333.1:320404-354093 GCA_007407185.1 Glycine tomentella
TATAATGAAAATTTTATATTAAAATTAAGACTCTAAATTTTATGTATTTGTTGGTATAATTTTTTTGACATTATCAATAATTAAAGATCGCTTTAGATTAAATTTTTTAAATAATTATTATATAAATTAACAATTTATTATACATGATAATTTATAATTATATGATTGTATGAATTTTTTATACTATTAACATATTCTAATTAAATCTAAAATTAATTATATATATTAAGTATATTTAATGATTTAAAATCAATTTTATAAATTTAAAACACAATAGACAGTGTTTTAAAATCAATCATTAAAAAAAGTATTTAGTATGCAGTTTGGAAAAGAAAAAATAGTCAACCAATTTTTTTTGCATAAATTAATCATCAAAAGCCAATAAATATTAAGCATTGATGTTTTGGTAACACAAAAAATATTTCATTTTAAAAAAATAATATTTTTTTTTTGGTTTAACCACACTAATCTTTAATGTATGATTTAGTCATATTTAAAACTTCATCACTCCTTCTTAGAGTATAATTTATAGGAATTAAAACTCAAATCCTCTCATAAATTAAGCATGTATTACCAACTAAACTATATCCATTATTATTAGATAACAAATAAAAAAATATAAATGATAATTAGTGATAATTACTCTGGAATAAATAAAAGAAAAGAAAAGAAAAGCGAACAGTCTGCACAAGAAAATCTAATCATGTGTAGAGATATGTCGTAGTGGGGTCCACAAAACCGCACTTTTTCTATCTTCTCTTACCTCGGAGCCCTGTCTGAGAATCCCTAACTCCGCTGTTCCGTTTCCCGTACTTTTGTTTCTGCTGCCCAATCTTTTTCTTCACGTCAACTCCTCCTTCTTATTCTTCTTCCACTTTCTCCATCTTAGATTTTCCTTCCAGATTCGGTTCAGATTATGCTTTTTCTTCTTCTCTCTCCTTGTGCAAATTAAGATAAAATAAGAGAAAATTGGGATAATAGGATGAAGAGAGGGAACGAGGAAGATAAGTTGGTGGGGCCAATGTTCCCAAGGCTGCATGTAAATGATGCAGAGAAAGGAGGGCCAAGAGCACCGCCAAGGAACAAGATGGCCCTCTATGAACAGTTCAGTATTCCATCTCAGAGGTTCAATCCACACCTTCTGCCACGAAAACCAAATTCTTCTTCTAACATAGTTCCTCCACCAAATTCCTCAACTGAGGTGAGTCTTGGGTTTTGTGGCTTTTTGCTTCACTCTTTAGTTGTTTGACCTAGAAAAATGGTTTGTGTTGGTATAGTTGAATTTAGCAATTTAGGGAATTCTTAATTAAACCCTTTTTATGTTCTGCCTAGGAGTTTGTTGTTTTAGTTAATGTAAATTTTTGTACAACTTGTGTTGCATTGGTCCTTCAAACAAATCGATCAGCCGTGAGTCACAAACTAATTTCTCGAGGTACTGAGATCCATTTAAGGGGCTGATATCTCCGGAGAGATGATTATTCCTTACATACAGACCTGAGATTGAACCTCTTACCACATGCTTAAGGGACATGGCTAGAGACTAATCTCTTGAGGTATTGAGATCCATTTACGGGGTCGACATCTCCCTACATATGTTATTTCATACGTACAGACCTGATAAGATTGAACCTCTGACCACGTATGCTCAAGGGACATGGTTATCTGCCGATCATACCAACTTGTTGTTAACAAGTTTACCCTTCGAAAACCCTATAAAATAATCTCATCCCTCGTAAGGCTAATTTGTTTGGATTGTATGTTAGCTCTTGTTGTTTTCTTAATCAGACTTTTATTTAAAAGAATGGTGTGGTGATGACTGAAGTACTCAATTGATTCATTGTAATTGCTCAGTTCTCATGTTAATGAGTAACTGTGCCAAAAATTTAAGCTGTTTGGTGAAGGTTTATGAATGGATTTATGTATATTTCTAACATGAATTGATGCGTTTGCAGGGAAGTGGCCATGAGAGAAGTTATGTCTACCCAGTTCGTTTGCCTTCACAAGCACCCGCTCACCGAGCTGAAAGTTATATTTCTCGCCAATCTGATGATGGAGCAAGGTCGAACACTTCATTGGTGCAACTTGAACAGAGAAAAAAAGTAGATGATGACATTCATGTGTACACTTGCTCGAGGATTGATCAATCTAATGAAAAAATGCTGGAGAGTTTTAATGGGAAAAAATTGACTCCTTTTGGTGCTAGGAATTTTTGTTATTCAGTTGCTGTGCAAAATGGTGGTGACAAGGATCCAACACAATTTGGCTCCCTTCCTGCTGATTTGAGAAAAGATGCGAGGAATGGGAATGAGGCAAATCCACACGTAAGCTCAAGTAGATGGCAACTAAAAATGTCTGTCAAAACCAAATCAAGTGGAGAAATTATTGACAGTCTAGTGATGCAAGCCAAGGTGATTCCAAATCAAGAGGATCAAGATTATTCTGTGCCAAATATAAACAGGTTACATCAGGATGATGCTTGCCTACAGGAGTGTGTGGCTGGGTCCCAATCCAATGACATCAAGCATGGTGATGATCTCCTTAACTCTACAAGGGATATGGATAATGGAAATGCCCTTGTACCAAGAGGCTGTTTTCATTCTGCAGCGAACCAAACCCGCCCACTTGAAGCTACCGATGATGCTGAATATCACGATACTGGGACTGGAGGCCCAATACAGAAAGGAAATTTTGATGAAAGTGACGACATTTCCAAGATCTTCACTGTAACAAATTTATCAAGTCTGATAGTTTCTCCTGATGATGTTGTAGGGATATTAGGTCAAAAACATTTCTGGAAAGCAAGAAGAAAAATTGCCAAGTAAGTCTTGTTGATTGTTGGTAGCAGGTGTTTCTGTGGTGTGGTGATATCAAACTTGAATTATTTGTCTGTGAATTCCTTTACTGATTTATGATAAGTAGTTTCTCTTACATGTTTCAGCTGGCTGGTATTTTGTAATTTTTGAGTTGTGTATATTATAATTTTATGATTTTGTCATGAAAAAAGTCATAAAACTTGTTTCCTACGTTCATATGTGCAGAATTTTAGAATAAAAACACTAACTTTGAATTGTCTTCCGATTTGACTATCCTTATTTTGACCCCTTCATGTTTTTGTGTGCATATTTGATATGGATATTAGGTGTGGTGTGCAAAATATGTCAAACTTTTGCCTTATTGCCACTTACTGCTGGTATTTTTCCTTTTTCCTATTTCTAAAAATGTAGAGCTGCAGTGGTTTTTTTTATGCATTGTAACTATACTAGGTAAATGCCCTCAATATTTCATTTGAGGAGTTGTGTATGTGGCTTTGAAGAAAGAAAAATCTTATCATCTTGGGGTCCCTTCTAAATTGGTTTTTTATATGTTCAAAGTCCTTAATAGTTTTTTAATGGTGGATACTGGATCGTCTTACAACAGGATGATGAGCAGTCTTAGAATATTGTACTGTGTTGAAGGGGTACCCTTGTGACAGCAGATCATTTCACTATTTGAAATATTCCTCTCTTGGTTTCGTCTAACTTGATTCTCCATGAGACCACTGGGGCGAGTTCCCTTACTATACTACTTGCCCTTACTGCACTGAAGGACTTGGGCTAAGAAAGGACCGAGTAATGCAGGATGATCCCATGGAGTACAGGGACACTTGGAGAGTATATGATGACTTGATGAGTCGTCAATAGATGTTATGGACTTATGGCTTACAACAAAGGGATTTTTCTTCCTTTCTTCTTCCCCCATTTTCTAGTGTCTTAATTTTCTGTGTTAGACATTTAGGAATTGTGATTAGGATTTTTCTTTATAATGGTACACATTGTAACTGTAGTTTACTTTGGTATTGTGCCATCTAATAGTCCATATACACATACCCAGAAAAGTTGATTGTTTGATTGGTTGCTTTATGCTTGCTGGTTGAGTCTAGTTTTTATTTTGAACGGGAAACGACAAAACTGCACAAATATTTCATATGAAATATAATTTGTTTTTCTGCTAAGAGCTATATTCTTATTTGGCATATTTATTAGCTTTTACTTGGCTCCTTTGAAGTAAGAAAGTGCATAAAAATACTTACTATAGAGGAGCTTTTACCTTTTGGATGAGTATTGTGCAATTTTCTTGATTGAACTCCCATTCCTCTCTACAGTCAACAGAGTGTGTTTGCAGTCCAAGTGTTTGAATTGCACAGACTGATTAAGGTAAAAAGGATCTCTTGTGCTAGTCCAAAACGGAAGCATGTTAACTTTTCCCTCACGCACTTGCAGATGGACTTGGAGGTTCACTCTTCAAGTCTGTTCATTCACACTCACGCATTAATTCTTTTAATTTAAACAGGTCCAACAGCTAATTGCTGCATCACCGGATGTTTTGCTCGAAGATGGTGCTTTCATGGGAAAATTTCCTCTGATGGGTTCTCCTCCTAAAAATAAAAATATCTCATTGGAAGTGGTTGTAGAGCCTCAGCAACAAAATCCTAAGCGGAAAAATGATTCTGAAAAGCTAAACCATAAAACAGAATGTTCAGCTGAGAATGCAGTTGCGAAAAAAACATCTTTTTTGTCCCCGAAAAATGGTAGCCACCATACAAATCACACCCCATTTTCAGGAACTCCACACCAGGAAAATGAAGCTTCTGATAATAAAACAAGTCCCTGGTGTTTCAATCAGGCACCTGGACATCAATGGTTAATTCCTGTCATGTCTCCTTCTGAAGGGCTTGTCTACAAACCATATCTCGGGCCTGGATTTACTGGAACAATGCATGGAGGATGCGGCGGGCCATTCGGGCAAGCACCTCTCGGTGCTACTTTCATGAATCCTGCCTATCAATTCCCAGCTTCTCATCCAGTAGTTGGGGTGTCACCGTTCGGCCCTCCGGCCAGTCATGCCTACTTCCCTTCCTTTGGCATGCCAGTAGTGAATCAAGCAACATCAGGATCAACTGTTGAACAGGTGAACCAGTTTGCTGCACAAGGTTCTCATGGTCAAAATGGTCATTCATATATAGAGGGAACCGATTTTAATGCTCATCATAACCAAAGCTCATCTAACCTGCCAGTTCTGAAGAATGGAGCCACGTTACATGTTAAAAAATCTCAGGCGTCTAAGGAGAGACGGTTACAAGGGAGCACAAGAAGCAGTCCTAGTGAAATGGCACAGGGAATCAGAGCAGGGAAAATTGCTGAAGGAAATGATGCACATTCTCTTTCTCTTCAAGCTGTTGAAACCAGACAGCAAACACAAGTCATCAAAGTTGTACCACATAACCGGAAATCCGCGACGGAATCAGCAGCTAGAATTTTTCAATCCATTCAAGAAGAAAGAAAACAACATGATTTAGTATAGTGCTGTTTATGGAGGTTGAGTTATTTTAGTTGATTTTGTACAGTGCGTCAAGCCTGTACTTTGTTGTTGTTTGATAATATGTATCTTGCTGTTTTATTCTACTTTTCCTTGATATCCTTTTTATTACAACATATTCGAATGTAGATATTGTTATAACTACAATGGAATGTTAAAATTTGATCAAATGTAACATGAGTGGATGGTGTCTCCGTGTAGTGTCATTTTTCATTATGCTCAATGAAATTGAGTTTTAACTTTTAACCCCTATCTATCTGTTGACTAGTAGAGAAATGAATGTCGGTTCACATTAGATTGGAGTGTTTGACAGTCCTTTGGTTGCATTATATTAGAATTTTTTTGTAAGATTCAGTAACTAAGACAAAGTGCATACATGAAACGAATTATTTTGGAGAAAATGTACGTTTTTATTTTTTTCTCCAAAAGTTGATAAAAAAATATAACACTCCAACATTAACTTTTTATGTAGGGCCTTACTAACACGTGTTTTAAGGATATTAATTAAGAAATTCAAAAGAAAAAATATTTATTGTAAAAATAATAGGAATGCAAAAAAAATATTGAGCTACGCAATTTTTCGCATTTCAATAATTTTCTTTCTCTTTCTAGTTCTTTAATCAATGTCCTGATTAGCATTTGTCTTTTATATATACACTTTAAGTGTAATTTGAATTCAATGTTACAAAATTTCTCACAATCTTTATGTGAATATTATTTGTTGGATGTTTAGTTTATAGATGGTATTTAAATATGAATTTTGGTTTTCTCTTCACACTTTTTACATTACTTTTTTATTTCTCTAGTTTTTTCCCTACCACATCATTGTTTGCTTCATTCTTTTGATTTTTCCCCTTTTACATTTGGAGATTGGATGCCTACATGGGTGGCGCCTGTGCCATCTCGGGTCAAAACTTTTCTCTGGATGGCATGTCGCAATGTTCATCCAACTCGAATAAACCTTCAAATAAGGGGAGTTCAGTGTGAGGGAATATGTGTCATGTGTGAGGAGAACTTGGAAAATGCATGGCATGTCCTTATAGAATGCAACTATGCAAGACAATGTTGGGTGAGAAGCTGGCCTATGGCATCTTATTGATTTGATTATTTTAGGTGTGGAGAATTTGTCAGAGCTCATCTTTGAGTTTCTGATTTGCTGGTTATTGATTTGCAGCTTTGAGGGTGACAACATAGTTGGAATGTCCAGAGTTGCTTTGCTTCAGATAAACTCTTTTGCCTTCAAAAATAAAAAAAAACAAAGAAGTTCCTTATTGTGTTGGAAGATCATAATAGCATCCTATTTGCGATGGTTCTTTGGAGTATATGGAAGGGTAGGAATAGGCTGCTATGGGATCGTATAAGAGAAAACTGTCTACAGGTACCAAACTGTTTTATGATGGCAAAAACGAACATACATGGAGTCCTGCTGCAACCACATGAAGGAGAGGCCATGGCATTATTGGAGACTAATAATTGGATGCAGGAGCAGCAGATTGAACATAGCCTTATTGAAGTAGATTGTCAGCGTCTAGTCTTGGCAATTCAGAAAGGAGATCAAGACTTGCCAGAATTTGGAAGCTTAGTGAAACAAATAAAGCTTCCTTTACTTTTGTTGCCAAATTTTACTGTTGGCTTTGTTAGGAGACAAGTAAACTTTGTGATGGTCACCAGATTTTTTTATGATGTTCCCGATTGTATTTGCGCTAAAATTCATTTGGAAATGAAATAAGCTTTTTTATCTCAAAAAATATCTCTTTTTTTACCCTCCATTTATGATGTATGAAAAAGAAAAAGATTACCCTTAAAATATTAAACAGAATTTGAAGATATTAAAACAATAAGATAGTGCTTAAACATCGTAAATAAATAATGCAACTAAAATATAGACTTCTTATATTTTTTTTTTCTAATAACTGTAATTTGTTAATTTCTAAACTAGTCATCACTACAATTTTTTCTTCTAGATAATCCAAGAAACCCCAAAATATGTCATCAAACAAGAAACAAAAAATGATAATTCATTCTTCAAAAAAGAAAAAGAAATGATGATAGGAAATTTCCTCCCTCTACCTAATCCTCCTAAATTGTGATGGGTACCCATTAGTTAGTGATCACTTAAGGGCACTTTGGATTTTGACCAGGCCCTCCATAATATAACTCAGGATCTTCAATATAATCTGACACAAACCAAACATCATAGCAGTTATATTCATCCGAGAAATCAGCAACATATTCAGGGATCTTCAAGGCCGCCATGAATTCTCATTCTTGTTATTGTAGACGACTCACCAAAAACTGAAGCAAATTGTCCATTGCCCATCTGTGTTGCAGTGTGAGGAGTGTGCCCAACAGTGGAACAGTAAACTTCGCCACCCCACTCCACAGATTCCGCATTGTAACGTATTGTTTCAAATAACTCAGGTGGCCAATAACCTATGTTGGTCTTCTCACCATATTGCACCCACCAATTATCGGTATATGGATCCTAATGTAAAAGAAAGTGACAAGGAAAAAAAATTAGAAAAGAGTTTAATTTTTATGCGTTGTGATCCATAACCTGATTATTTTAGTCAATGAAATCATAAAATTATATGATTTGTCGAAAAAAGGCATGATAATAACTTTTTTAAGCCTCTAAAAAAAACTTTTTTTAAGTTAACGGAATTGCTAGTTAATCGTTAAATATTTCCGGACCATTTAGCATTTAGTGATTTATATATATGAATAATTAATATTTCTTTCATGGACTATTTGCATTTTTTATATATATCACACCAAATGTAGTTTTTACTCAAGACTTTGCTACTTTCGTTCTTTTAACCAAAACACATTAATTCGTAATGTTAATACATGCTTTACCGTCTCATTGGTTAATGATGCATGTAATTACAATGATATTGGGTTATGTATCTCTTTTATGTGGATCATCATTATCAATGGCAATTTTAGTTATTACATTTCAAGAAATCGTGCAAATTTTTATTAGATGATCAACTAATAAAAAATAATCATAAGTATAACTTAAAATATTTATTATAAAAGTCAATAAACGCCATACATGCATCTTGGTACATTCTAATTTTTTTTTTAAATGGAAATGTAAATGAATTATGCTCCATCTATCTATCTTATGTAAGTTCACTTCAGCTTATTTAAGAAAATATTCTCTTAATTTTATCAGTTTTTCGAGAGAGTTTTTGAAAAACATTCTGTTATTTCTCCTAAAATAATTGTTACCAAACATGCTGCTCACCTTATAGGTGTAAATAATTATTATGTATTGAAGCCCACCAGGAATTGATATGGGATAAATTGCAGCACCCAGGGCAATTTCATTGCTAATCGATCTGAACAAATCCAGGACAAGTCAGGTCAAAGCAACCCGTTTTCTTTGAAGCATCAGCCTGCAAAAATTGGTGTCCCAAAATTACCATGCCCCAAAAATATAAAACAAATTAATAAAAATTGACAATAAATCTAAATATCATGTAGCATATACATATTAATTAGACTAAGAATTAGTAATTCACAAATTTTGGTTCCTCTTCTTTATGTCCCCAACAAAGAATTATTATATAATTAAATTAAATTTTAAGGTTGATGCAATTGCAAACTTACTGTCCAGTATACAAATTACAGAGTTTGCCTATCTCCATACACACTGGGATTGACCTGGAACAAGTTTAATGCACAAAGAGATAATGATTTTTTTCAAAGCTGAAAAAGGTTTAAACAACAAACACTAAAACATGTGCAACGATATATGACTTGGAGTTGAAGCATGAGGGAGCTATTGAGCATGTAGAAAATGATACTTTAAGTTGGAGTGCATTTTCCATGCATTCATAAAATGTTACAATAACTTTGTGTTTAAGTAATAAGCACAAGTTATATTCTGATGCATAAAAAAAGAAGTAGAAGTTACTTTTCTTACCGCCCAACCAGCTTCAATACACTCAAAGTCATTGTATGGCCCTGTTAAGAGAGATACTTGGGAAGTGCTGTACTCTATCATCCTTTTCAACAGAAGGGTTGCACACTTTGATGTCTCCTTTGGCTCCCAAGTAGCGGAACCACTATTACAACGCTCAGTCTTTAACGATGGTTGTTAGAAAGTATTAAACAAAATCATATCAAAATTTAGAAAGTATATTAAATAAAATAATATATTAAAAATTATATATACCAAAGATCCAGAATATATTAAATAAAATCATATAAAATTTAAAAATATACTAAATAAAATAATATTAAAAAGTAAAAAAGATCATATCTATGATTAAGATTGATATAAAAATACTTTAAAATTCGATAAAAATAACAATAAATAATATTAAATGATATTTTACTTCAAAAATTAAAACAAGTCAATTTTGATCTTTATTTCAGTCGCTAACAGTTTTTGCGACGGAATACTGTAGTTACAAACATAAAAAAATAAAAATCACAATATTCTGTCTCAAAAACTGTTAGCGACCGAATTAGTGACGATTTAATCACACCCATAATTGCCCCAGATTTGTAATATGTTTTCAAACAGCCTCAAATTCGTAATTTTTTTATTAAAAAAGTATTATTTTAATTTTTCTGCCCCTAAATACTTTTTGATACTTATATTAAACAAATATCAAAATTTTATACTAGAGATTTCACAAAAAAAGAAACCTATATTCAGGAAATCATAAACAAGAACGTAGTGTATTTTTACATATTTAAACTTGCAGTTTGATATGTAGAGCTTTTACAACACCCTCTATTTATGTTAATTAAAGCATATAACTGTTTATGTTCACAAAAAAAGAAACCTATATTCAGGAAATCATAAACAAGAACGTAGTGTATTTTTACATATTTAAACTTGCAGTTTGATATGTAGAGCTTTTACAACACCCTCTATTTATGTTAATTAAAGCATATAACTGTTTATGTACCTTTTGTTTCTTTAGTAGCTTTGATATGCACACTATACTTCATGCATAAAGCATATTATGATTTTAATTTTAATTAAGATGATGCTTTTATTAAAAAATAAAAATATATCTCTACTTTTGTCAAGCTTTGTTTCCAAACTTTACATGCCTGGTCCGTAGCCCCGAAAAATAAGGAAGATTGTGTTTGGTTGTTATCTGGTAACATAAAACTTCAACAAATCTGTATGATGGAGACACAATTTAATTGTGTCATTCCATTTTATGTTATTTTTATAGAGCACAATTGCATTGTTTGATCAATTTAGGTAACCTCACCTAATGAGAGACTTTTCTCTACTTTCAGGTACGTGCTCAGCTGAAACAGATTTTCCTCTGCATGGGGTGAGTCCTATCTTTTTAATTTGGAAGACTGATGTCTTTTGTGGTCGTTTCAAATTTTAAGTTTAACATTTTTTTAATTTTAATTTCTGTTGCTGCGGGTTTGAAGAGATGCCAACAAATAATTTCCTTGAGAGAAGGTAATTATTGTTTGGACAAAACTTAGATCAAGTTCCTTATATCTCTGTCATCAAGTTCTCCATTCACAAAATGACATATGGATGTTCTTTCTAGTTTCCAATAATAAATAACTTTGATTAAATGTGTTGCAAAATGTTAAATAAATATCTATGTATAATCTTTTAATTGTAGAACTTGACAGGATTGATGTAAGAAAATTGATCTAAGCTTTGTCTTGTTTCCATATCAAATTATCAATGCCTTTCTAGTGTCTTGAGATGCAGATAGGTTCTGTTGCTTTGTTGTCCTGTCAAAAAATGATATATGATGTGTGGGATATATTACCTCAATACCTAAATATAAGACCTTTTTTAACTAATTTACACCCTTTAAAAAATTTGGTTAATTTAGTTATTAACATTAAATTTGTTAGTAATTTGTATTTTTTCCAAAATTACCGTCTTAGGACCCAAGCATGGTATCCAGTCCAATAGTTAGACCCACTATCTGGAGAGTATATTCTAGAAGAAATAAGAAGCAAAATGGAAATTAGTTGCTGAACTGACAGTGTGAGTGAGGCTATAGGGGAGTTTTATTAGGGGGAAAATTATTATGGAACAATGTGGTTAGCTAATATGGACAGAGAGCATTTGTGCCTCTAATAGAGCTGTGCTTTGGGTAGAAGGAATTGTTATTCCTCTACTTTTTCCTTTCCATATTTCATAATACAACACATTCCATCAGTATTATTTTCGATTGTTTTTTATTAATTTTGCTTGAGGTCCCTTATATCAGTTTTAAAATGCGGATCGATCCAACCTGTCGGACCGTGAATCGGTGACTGGATCAGGTCAAGTGCCTCATTGGATTGGCTGTGCTTTCAGCCCGGATCAACCCGGTGCGACTTGACAGGATTGTGGTCGAACTAGCGACCCGTCAACTCGGATAGGTCAATTTTTTTTCCTCTTAAGCGAAACGGTGCGTTTTGGTTTAGGTTTTTTAGAAACATGGAGAATGTAGGCCGCAGTGCAACGCATCCACTCCATCTTCAACCTTGAGAGTTCTCCACTTCTCCTTCGTCTTCAGTTGTTCGTCGGTTCAATTCTCACACCGTCGTGGTTCGCGCAGTGCCATCGTGGTTCGCGCAGAGACCTTATTTCTCAATAGAATTTCTAAAATACAAAATGTTGCTTCAACTCAGAAGGTATGGATATTGGAACATTCCCTTACAATTAAAAAACAAAGTTTTGTATACTATTATTGTTTATGGTCTCTGTCCCTTATGTCAATTCAATTTTGAGATTTCTAATCACTAATTTAAGAATTCATATATAATATATGAGTTAAGGTTGATTATAAAGAATCCAAGAAATTGGAAGATAATGACATTAATCCTTGGGGCACCTCCACCATGGATAGCCTGTTAAAGAAAATATATCCTTTAATTATGAAATTTGATGTGAGATGTTTTAATCCTTTGTTATCTACTTGCCTTGATTTAACACATCTAACAAAGATTAAGTTCCCTTATGCTTCTTTAAATATGTTTTAGGGGTATCATTCAAGGCTTTAAGCACTAAACCATACACAAGAAAAATGCTCTTATCTACCTTGAAGAATTCATCAAGGAATGAAGTTATAGAGATAAGTTATACACTCTTTTGTATATTTATTATATGAAATATGAGAGTAAAACACCATTTTGGTTCTTGAGAAACTGAGTTAGTCGTATTAGTCCCTAAAAAATGAAAATCACCATTTTTGTCTTTGAAAAATGAAAACAAATATCATTAATTTAGTATCTAATTATCTATTTTCTCTCCATTTTTTTATCTAATTATCTATGTTATGAAATTATATTAATTTGTGATTTTTTATAAATATTTTAAGACAAATATAAAATTTTTAATTTTTTTTATTACATATCGAGTCATGCAGGTCAATTAGTGATCCACCGGTTCGATCATTGACCCAATGTCCTAACCAGGTCAATCACCGGATCGATTTTTAAAACTATACCTTACATACCCTTAAAATTATTGGAATCCATCATCTCTCTCTTTCTGCTTAATTACTTTTTACTTAATTAATTAATGTGTACTAGCCCTCTTCTCTAATTCTTATAAGAGAGAGAATGCATTTATCTTTTTAATAATTCATATCATTGTAAAGTAATTAAGGTATTCTGGTAAAAAAAATTAATGCATAAGACTACTTGAAAAAAAGAGTCTTATATTTAAGGAGAGAGATAATATTTTCTTTTAAGAAATATACTTGGAATGTATAAATAACAATAAACATAATTTATAGAATAATACTTAAAAGAAGATTGTCAATGATAATTTCTCTGTACAACCCTTTTCCAACTGAAAGAAAAAAAAAGCTCTGCTCTTTGCTGATGCTTTCAAGCAAGTAGGTGAAACAAATGTTATGAAGTGTTTGCAGGCTAGTGCCTTTAACAAATCTTTAGTATAACTATAAATCAAAGAAATTCCCTAGACTTCGGACATTACAGTCCTTAAGATTTAACTTCAGAAACCAAAATTTTCCCCTTTCTATAAAGATGGTATTGTCTTCTGTAACTTGTATCATTGGGCCTTTGAATCATAGTGAAGTAACTAATGGAGCTATTTTTCTTTTGTTATGATAAAAAAAACCAAAATAATATTTTTTTTAATAAATATTTACCAATTTGGGGCTGTTTGGAAACTATTTACCAATATGGGGTTGTCAAACACTCCTAATTTGGGCGTGACTCATTCCGTCTCTAATTCTGTCATTAAATCTTTTTGCGACAAAATATTTAGTTGCAAAAAATGTTAACGACTGAATTAGAAACGAAATTTGGGTGTTTAAAAAATTAAAGTAGCAAAAACACGCCCATTTCGGTCACTAATTCAATCTCTAATCAGTCACTAACATTTTTTACAACTGAATATTATGTTGCAAAAAGATTTAGCGACGGAATTAGAGACGGAATGAGTCACACCCAAGTTAGGCGTGTTTGACAACCCATATTAGTAAATAGTTTCCAAACAACTGCAAATTGATAAATATTTATTAAAAAAATATTATTTTGATTTTTTAGCCTAGAAAAATCCTCTTGGAAAGGTTCTGTCTATAGTGAATCTTGAAAAGAAACTTTTGTTCTAAATTCCGAACAGTGCATTAGGACATCATGAATAAAATGACATTTAAAAAATATATATTTTCTAAATCTCGAATCATATTGGTAATCTGCATGATCCCTTGATTCTTTCTTATATGGTCTATTTAGATGATAAGAATTTTATCTTTAAAAGTATTGAATCCAACAGGTTTTACTCACCATGTGTGTGGCAAGTAGTAGGACATGTCTGCTCCCACCCTAAAATTTATTACATCTGAATGTTTTGATTGGCAGTTTCTGGAACTTCGATGCCTTGTTCGAGCCCCAACAACACCCAGCTCGTGATTCACATGATGCATTCTTTTTGGAAGGTTAGTAAAACCTTGATTGTTTTCTTGCTAATCTTATATTCTATTTTTCTATTCTGAGAACATGTGACACATATATCTGCAGCCTCTTCAACAACAAAGATATTGCCCAAAGATTATGTTTAGAGTTAAGCACATTCAAGAATCTGATGGTTATGGGTCTAGAGGGTATTATCTTGAGCAAACTTAACATTGTTTAGCATAGGCTATTTACTATTGGTAGATGGATAGTTTCCAAAAATGTTTTCTGAAAAAACCTTACAATTTCTTCCTTGGTAGATATGCATATGATTGGAAGAGAAAGCAAATAAAAACCTCTTGTGAACCCATACAACTGTTGTTTCCTCTTGGATGCTTTACCAACTGGCACAGGTATCTATGTCATAATTTGCTGGTATCATGTTCTTGTTGGTGCATATGATTATGTGGTGTTTAGTGCCATTCAGTTCTATATAATGTATATTTATTTGTTTTAGCTGGACCAAGTTATGACACAGATAATATGTGATTGTGCTTTCTAAGTTCTAGCTCTGAATTATAGCTTACATATCATTCTTTATTTTCCCCTACACTTAGATGTCTATGCAGAAACCATTTGCCCTGAAAAAATATTTCTCTATAGGTCGTGTTTTCATAAATGAAGCAGTTGGTCGGACACATCTTGCTGAGTTCCACCAGATTGAAGGTATGTGAGAGCTAACAAGTTACTGGGCCTGTGGCTTTAATTCTTTTCAAATTATTCATCTTGGAAATGAAAACGGTTCACCTTTGAGGATCACTGCAATAGACTAATGACGGTTATTCAGATTCTCTTTTGGTTTGACCCATTGGATGTTTAATCTTCGAATTAAAATTTATCCATAAATTTACTGGATTTTTGTGATCGTCACATTTCTACATTTCAATTCAGGTCTTGTATGCGATCGAGGACTCACTCTCTGTGATTTAATAGGAGAGCTATACGATTTCTACTCACACTTAGGTAATGTTCTCTTGTACTGAAAAAGATTTAAATGTTCAATGTAAGTTGGACTGTTGGAGACCTCAAGGAATTTTAGTAGCGTGATTGATTTTAGCTGATACAAGTGATTTCATTATTGAGTTCAGGAATGACCAACTTGAAGTTCAAACCAGCTTACAGTTCATAACTGAACCTAGCAAGGAGATTTTTAGTTGAGTCTTTTCTGTAACTGTAAAACCCCGTGTGCACCCGGTGTATTAACATTATTATAATATTAGAATAGCATAAAATTCTATGGTAAAGCAAATAAAGCTGCGGAAGCATGTAAAGATCGCATTTCTTAAGACATTATGTATGGTACAATAACATTAGCATGAATAAAACTCAAACATATCTACATTTAGCCCTTATTGATCCAGATAAACAAAGCCAAACAAAACAACCAAATCCAGGCAAATATCAACCATATCTTCATAGATATGACAGGAGACAGAAAACTACCTCAATATACATACACCACAAGGAGCCTCAAATCTTTCAGACTCCGATCAACAAGCTCCTAATGCTCAACACTGGTGTGCTCCTCACCATAGGATCTATCCTCTGTGCTCTACACACCTGCAACATAAACCCCACAAGGGGTGAGATAGAAATCTCAGTAAACTTAAGGTTCTTGGAGATCTTTCCTCCCCCTGGTTCACTTTCATACAATAATATACTAGCTTGGCTTAACAGTAGTCTTCTCATCTCTCTTATCATATACCACATATACTATGCTTCATGCACGCCTCACTGGGTCGGTGCACTCATCACTGGTATTGAGAGACCACCTGTCTAGTAAATAGCCTCTCTCTCAAGCTCCATGAACTAAAACCTCATCTCATCTATATATATACATATATCAGCCATTTAGGCTTTCTCATTTCATATCACATCTAAGTCATATATATATATATATATATATATATATATATATATCAACCACATTGGTAACACATCATATCGACTGAGAGTACACCCATCCCGTGGATAGGTTCTCTGTAACCTAGTCCATTGTCTGGGGATGATCATCTGACAAGTACACATCCCCAGAGTCTCACTAGACACTAGTCAATACCTGAGGATTTCATCATAAAATCAGCCTTCACAGCTCACATGAACAAGCTGCATGCACATAGCAGCCTAAGACAACCATATACAATCAACACATGTTGCCTGAGAGAGCTCATCCACTGAAGGGCACATTCCCTCAGGGCTTTCCACCGAGTACCTGAATAGGATCATCTGCTGAAAGATACATCTACTAAGGACTCGCTCTGTTCATGCCTGAGGAAGATCATCCACTGAAGGGCACATCCCTCAGGACTTTCCACTGAGTACCTGAATAGGATCATCTATTGAAAGGCACATTTATTCAGGACTCGCTCTATCCATGCCTGAGGAAGATCATCCACTTAAGGGCACATTCCCTCAGGACTTGCCGCCCAATACCTGAATATGATCATCTACTTAAAGGCACATCTACTCAGGGTTTACATGGACGCCTATGGATTATCCCAAGGAAGATCATCCACTTAAGGGCACATTCCCAAGGGGTCCATAGTCCACTATTCTCTGGCCAGATAATTATCACCTAATCTCATAATCAATACAAAGCATGACACTCTCACCGTGTCAATCTAACATCAATACCAACATGTCATCAAGGCATTTCCTCAAAAACACAGCAACACACAACATCAGTGCAGAGCGTAACACTATCACAGTGTTAGCTTATCATTCATCACAGAACACAATCATAGTGTTCATCATTCATTAGAATACCACGGGTATTTTTCTTATACCCCAATACATCTCATCCTCTATCCTAGTGTTTAGTTATCACTAATTATCATATATATATGTCTGATGTACCTATCAGCAAGCCAATATCATTCCTAACACAATCACAGTGTTAGGTTTATCACCAATCATAGAACACTAGCACAATGTTCATCTCATCATCATACGATACTATCATCAATCAGAACACTAACATAGTGTTCATTATCAACATGAAGTACATAACTAATAAAACAGTGAACCCAAGCAGGGAAATCATTCCAAAGAACACTGAGCTTACCTGACATGACCGTGTTTTATCATACTCCTAAGATGAGTGGTCCACGCTGCTGACACCTTCGTGTCTCGCCCTCTGGCAAATCATACAACACAGTCAATATCCGAATCATTATACCAGGTATCTGACAACGGTTCTCAACCGTTGAAACGAAAGGAAACATGATTCCTTTCCATAGCTTCCCAAATCATCTATCTTAAGGTTATCAGTTCAACCACTTCATAGGCCACTCACAGATCCTTAGTATGACCATTCTCAGCCTGACCATGGCCTTAGAGTCTTTCCAAGACTCTACATTAGTCAATTCACTATTCTATTAGTTCATAACTCGACAGTTATCAATCATGGCCAAAACAGAAAGATAAATACATATTCACCGTTTATTTGGCCTTATGAACAATTCCTATAAAGGCACTTAGGTTCATTCCTATCTCAATACCTTCTTCCTACTCAACCCACTCTTAGGGTCAAAACCAAACTTCATCAGAATTCAAATTTCAAAGTTCTATATTTCTCAGAACACCCTCCTGATCATACTTTTCTAAAGAACCTAAGCTTAATTCCAGCCCTATCACAGATGGGTTACTATTCACCCCATCGCCCAAATCACAAATAAACGGTGAAAGCTTGAGTTTCTTACCTTAAAACTGTCGAGGAAGGCCCAATGCTTGTCTCTCCAAGCCTTAGCATCCTTGGGTTGCCTTCTTTTCCTCTCTGAACTCAGCTTTCCTCAAGGTTCTCAGGAAATGGGTTTTCTCTCAAATCTTAGGCTGGAATTTGGCTCACACAAGGTCTTAATCTTGTTTATTAAGGATTAGGAGGTGTTTGGAGGAGGTATATTGAAGGTATGTAGCTTCCCTAGCTCAGCCATGGCTGCCTGGACCAGAGGAAGAAGATGAATAGTGTTTTCCTTCCAAAAAACGAGAAATGGCCTTATATAGGTGGCCTGCCAGAGGTCTGGCGTTGATCGCGCCACCTCTGGCACTAACCGCGCCAATATGTCGGTGTATGTGGTGCCAACAACGCCACCCTCACGCCATCAACGCGGCAAAGCAGAACCTTGGCACCATCCGCGCCACCCCGGCGCTCTTGGTGCCAAACTCCAGAAGCAGTGGCGCCCTCAGCGCCACTTTCGCGCCATCAGCGCCAGAATCCAGAAACAATGGCGCTACCAGCGTGAACCCTGGCACTACCCGTGCCGCACCTCCAACATGGTTTTCTCATGAAGGGCTCTGGCGCTAATCGCGCGGCACCTCGCGCTGACCGCGCCAGAGCTGGGGTATTATAGTAACGATTATTGGGCATGTCAGATCTTGATGTTGCATATCATGAGATTACATATTAATCAAGTACTTTAATAGTTAACATGAAGGTTTTAAAAAATGGGTGGTTGGAAACTCTGGCATGTTCAGACCTGAAATGTTGCAGCCAATAGGACTTCCTGAAGATGTTCAAGTTATTGTGTGGGGCCTTTCCCTTGAAAGGTGAGAAAAAATAAATTAATTTTAAAATTAAAATTCTTGTTATAATTTCGCTGTACAAATCTAGTGAAACTATAAGGGCATTGTGATGCAACATATTGATGGCTTCACTGGAAATTGATTTTTACTTGTTATTTTTACCTGGAAACAGACCAACAATGATACTGTACGGGATAACTATAAAGACCACCATCTGGTTATTTTGGTCCTTCATAATTAGGGATTCTATAAAAAAAGAAAAACTCTATTTAATGAAAAAAAAAAAGAAAAACTCTACCAAAGTCAATTACATTTTCACTGTCATGCATCAACCCTCATAAGTCCACTTTCGTACTTTCTGCTTTTGGCTTCTCTATATCTCCTTCAAACATATCAAGGTTTTTCTAAAGACAAAGTCTATATTCAACATTGCGCAGCGTATACCTGCAATATAGGAAAAAAGGTTTCCATGTTCCATCTATATTAACACTACTAGGTCATGCATAAAAACTGAAAAAAGTAACATGCTTTAGAAGTTTAAGAAAAATTGGGACATTTATCAATGTAGATTCATTCAAGTAAACAGTAGTGACATATTCTCCTCTTCTCCAAATCCGTTTTACACAAGTCGGGAAACCAGAGAAACTAATAACAGGTTTCGAGATAGCAAAATTCACATGAGATTTTAGAGCAAAAAATACTGCAACAACCATATTAACAATCCTATGGGCTCCATACAAAAGTGTTTTTGACATAAACCACAGAAACTGAACATACCCAGTCATCGATGAAGAAATGATTAACTTGGAAAGGGGTTCCCACAAGGCCTCAATGACAACATGAAACTGATCAGATGGAAGCAAGCAGTGGCGGATCCAGGATTCTAAAGTACGAATAGGAGGTGGTCGTGCCCTCGTGGTAGACTAGGAGAGGCCAAGAGTGCGGTCACGACTCACGCGGAGCAAACCGATGTTGTGATTCTCGTAGGAGGGGAAGCCGTTGTAGATGACAACGACACGGCGGACGAGTTTCTGCCAACCACATCCTCTAGCAACACCTGTTCAGAATGAAAGAATTAGCAAAGTTCACAAGCATATAAAGATAAACACTTATGTTCCTCAATAAATTATTTAAAGGCATTTGATTGCATTCCAATTGCATTCGATAGTGTTTAGTTCAACTTGTAGGGTATTTATAATTTGGAGACAGTGGCCATGTGCCACTGTTCCAAAAAAAAAAAATATCCCAAATGTCACGCTTACAGTGTTTTTTTCCTAAAGTGCCATATAACATATTTCGCTATCAAGGGCAACGAATTCGGTAAGCTGGTCTGATGTCATCGTATTGGCCGGGACGTATTTCGCTAGGAGGCATAGCGAATTACGTGACCAATCAGACGACGCCACCTTAGCTTTTTTGCACACCACCTCAGGTACCCTATTTCGCATCTAAGGCCAGCGAAATATGTCACGTGGCACTTTAAGAAAAAACACCGTAAGCGTGTCATTTGTGGTATTTTTTTTCTAAACAGTGGCACAATGGCCATTGTCTCTATAATTCGTTTCAATTCAATGTAAACTGAACAAATCAAATAAATATAAAATATGAACAAGTGTTGAGTTACATTTATATGAAATATTATCATAAAAGCTAACTGATTAAAAGTTAATTGTACAATAGAGTAACTAACAAACTAAAAAATCTAGTTAAAGGAACTAACAACATAGTTCAGCAGGAAAGATGTAAAAAGCAAATAATGTTTGAGTGGTAAAAACATCCTCTGGCATCATGGAAGTCACGTATTTGACCACTTCATGTACATTGGTAAAAACACATCCCCAAACTCTCCATAATAACATAAGGGAAGCAAATTCTAAAATCCCCACTACAGAGGCCAAGAACATAGTGACTTTAATTGCTAAATCTGCATCTTTTGGACTACTAGCCCCTAATTCATTTGAGATCCTTGTACTGTTTAAGTGGAAACATGTAATGAGACTAGTTATGGTCAATAATAAGCAAAAACATATATATGACTGCAACATTACATATGGTAATATAACATGCACATTTTATTTTAATCTGTTATGGAAAATAATATATAGAATATAAACAATACAGTTCAGCAGGAAAGACTAACCTTCCAGCAGCACTATTTTCAAATGGTATCATTCAAAATATACCAGATGTGTTAAGGCTGGGATTCAAAAAATACAATTGTTCATTAACAAGGGAAGAAATGTGAAGAAGAAGCCTTAGACAAATAGAAGCCACAATCAAGGGACCATTTTTATGAGGCAAACAGAAACCACAATCAATTGAAGCATTCTTACATGTATTATTAAAATTTCTAATTTATTCACCTGAACAATCATCATACATATGTATCATATCAGTTTTACCCCTTTTTCTAACAAAAAATCGAAAATGGTAATCTAATTTATTACCACCTACAAATTCTTTCAATTAATGTTTGTCGCAACTCACAAATGACATGATTAGGGTAAAAAAACACTAAATAAAGCATAAATTTTACGAAAAAAGAAAAATAATAATAATAACAAAAAAAAATGATGAAAATGATGTACATGTTGAGTGTTGAGTAAAGGATTGGTGGCTTGGTGGCTGATGGTGTGCTACCTTGTAATAGGGTGTAGAGGCCCAGAAGCGACGCCGTTGTATCCCCGGCAGACGGCGGTGAAGAACGATGCCACTCCAAAAACAGAGGAGGCTCGCGAGTGAGGTTCAGGTGACGTGCGGTGTGAGGAGACTCTGCTCTGGAGGTGGGCGGTCCGCGGTGGCTGATGATCAATGGCAGAGGAGATGAGGTGCAGAATAGCAGAAACAAGTGTGGTCTCGCGAAAGCAGAAGGACAAAATTGAGGTGTGCAGACACCAGATGTCTGGTGGAGCAGAATATGAGCAATTTTGTGAAATCAATTTAAAATAAGGATATTTTAATTATTGAGGTGTGCCGACAAAGCATAAAATAAACAATTTTGTGAAATCAATTTAAAATAGAACATTTTAGTCACTAAGGTGTGCAAACAGGAGACTTCAAGTGGAACATAATATAAGCAATTTTGTAAAATTAATTTAAAATAAAAGTATTTTAATCACTGAAAAATGTTAAGTGAAATAAAATATAAACAATTTTGTAAAATCAATTTAAAATAAAGATATTTTAGTCATGTCTAAATTTCAGGACACTTGTCCCCTTCCCCATGTATATATGTATTTTCTTTACACCGTCTGGAATCATCCATTGATTTTAATCCAAAGCACTAAATTTTCAAAGCAAAAGTTTCAGTGTCTAAGAGAGAGAGAGAGAGAGCGCTTGCGTTTGTTGCCAAGAGAGGAAAAAAAAATGGTGAACTTCATGTTGATGATTAGTGCAGACCTTGAGAACCTCACCAATCTCCAACCCCAAGGTGGCTGCGACGACCCTAACTTCTCTTACCTCTTCAAGGTCCTTTTCTTTCTTTCTCCTTCCAAATCAAATACTCATATTCAACATCTCTTTAATTATTCCTTTTAATTTCTTCAATTTTCTTTTCCCTGTTGTGATAGTTGAAATGCGGGAGATGCGGAGAACTGAGCCAGAAGGAAACCTGCGTCGTCCTAAACGACACCGTTCCTCTCCCCGTTGGCAAGGGCACCACTCATCTCATTCAAAAGGTGACCTAAAATGCCCTTTGCGTTTCATCAAACTTTTTTCTTTTCTTTTTTTATTTCTAAAAATTCAATCAATGCGTCGATTCATTTTAGTCTCTGAAAGATTGTGGCTACCGCATAAGTCCCTTTAAATATGTATTTCTTAGTTCAACTTACTATCTGAATTAATAGCGTTTGGAACTAATTTGAGACTCGTCGTGATTTTGTTTTCCTCTTTCTAATATGATAATGCTATGTACTTCAATTTTAGAGGTATATAATTTTTCAGTTTCCCTTTTATTCATTATTTTTTTTTTTTACTATTATGTGTATATGTATGGTACAAAAGGCAAGTGAAACCATCAACTATACTATTTGCAATCTTGAATGGTATGGTTCTATGGATATTATTTTTCAATTAGATGAAATAAGGTCACTTCTTTATAAAGGCTTATAGGATAAGAAAAAGAGGTAAAATGTATTGAATTTATTCATAATCTAAAATCAACTTACACCTTACCTTTGGAGAAGCTAAAAGAAGGGGGGTGTATTGGATTAGGATTTTAAAAGACTATTTTAGCATAAAAAAATGTCTTGTGGATTTTAAAGATTATGTACAGATTTCTTTACAAGACTTTTATGATAATTTGGATTTTAATAGATTTATATCATAAGAATTTAAAAGATTTAAAAAGTCTTTATAGGTTTGTAAGATTTGAAAGGATTTTGTAAATTCTTACAAAGACATTCAAAAAATTACAAGAGTTAGTGAAAACAGTAATAAGAAATGATGAGGTTTGGATAAAAAAAAAGAGTAAAACTAATATAATTTTTTTAATCTTTTAATAACTATATTTGATTCTAGCTTTATGTCTTCCTTTACTAATATTTCTTAGAATAGCATCTTCTTATTCTCCCTTTTGGATTTGAACAATAGATTTAAAATTACACGTTGATTTTCTGATTTTTTTTAATTATTACAATTAATTCATGATAAATCTAATGACATGTTTAAATGAGATGCAATAATAAGCATATACTAGAAGGGGGTAGTGAGGGTGAAAAATTGGTAGGAGGGTTATTAAGTAATGTGAATAATGAAATTAAAGGTGGCAATCATAAAAACATTACGTCGAGCAAAGCAGGTGATGGACATAGTCAATATGAGGAAAGCATGATTAGTCTTAACACATAAGACAAACATTAATTTAATTTAGAAAACAACAGGAAAAGTGTAGAGGGAATGAGTATATTTGACATTTTTTTATTTCAAAAGAATATGAGAAATATATATGGCACACACATCTTGAAGAATATTAAAGAGAGAAGAAAGTATGTGTGATGAGAGAAAAAAGAGTCTAGTAACCAATAGAAAAAAAAAATCTAGCAAAATCTTAAGGGTTTGGGGTGACATTGTTTGATAGACTTTTTATACTAAAAAATGATGAAATCCATCGAAATCTTTCTTAAAAAATAATCCACAGAAATTTGTACATTTTTTAATACCAAAAGACTTTTTATAAGTTATAAGAAATCCTAATTGAATACCATTAAATTTTGTTGTCTTTCTTAAAAAATCTTAAAAGTCTTAATTGAATACCACAAGACTTTTTTATTAAAAAAAAAAAAAAGTCTTTTAAAATCCTTTGCAATCCTAATCCAATATACCCCCCTAAAAGAACTGTATAAGTTGAGTGCATAAGTTCATTTTAGCTTATGCAAGAAGCTTAATTCATTTTATCTTGTTTACTCTTCTGCTATAAATATTTATGGAAAAAATTATCCAAACAGGGCCTAAGTGCATTATAGAAACACAAAGGAAATGAAGTTCATTATTTTCTTGCAATTTTATAACTGAAATTAGATTTTACTGGTCTGACTTGTAACTTTGTAAGCTCACTTACGTGTTACAACTGAGCAGAATTCTATTCGTTTGGCATGATTTGCCTTTTGCTTATGTAGTTATTTTTCTGTCTCTGACATGAGAGTAAAGACTCTGGAAATTTTATGTGATTCTTTTTTTTAGGTGAGTGAAATTTTATCTGTTGCAAAATTGAATAAGTAAACAATTTAATTGGATTGGTAGGATGGTACCAAAAATATGGAGTACTAACTCCCATTTCTTATTTATTATTGGAATTTTATGTGATTCTGCTGCAAAACTTTAATCTATAAGCCCTAAATGTAGTATTTTCATTCATTTTGTAATTCTTTGAACTCTTTGATCCTGCAGCTGGTGATTTCTTAATATCGTTTATTTGGTATGCAGTGCAAATTTTGTGGCAGGGATGGCACTGTGACCATGATTGAAGGCAAAGGTAAACCACTCACCCAGGAAATCAGTGAATCAGGGAAGTACGCTCCATTGATGTTATTTGACTGCAGGGGCTATGAGCCAGTAGATTTTGTATTCGGTGATGGATGGAAAGTTGAGTCGGTGAGTATCCTTTTCATTTTTTATGATATGTTTCCATTATTTTTGGCGTCATATCTCTTATCTGTTGTGATTGTTCAATGTTGCTGATATATAAGCTGAGTAGTGAGTATTGTATATAGCTCATATGCCCATTTTTTTTCAATTGAAACAAATAAGCATGTGCTTAATGGCATCATGTCTCTTATCTCTTTTGATTGTTCAATGTTGCTGATATAGATAAATAGCTCATATACTCACTTTTGTCTATTGAAACAAATAATTGTGTGTTTCCTTTGATTTGGTTTGATGCTTACGGTTGATTCGATTTATTTTCTCACAGTTATTAATACTGGAAACCATGTTTAAAAGGTTTATCTATAAACTTGAGACTGGGATGAATTTGATGTGATTAATTTCAATATCTTCTATTCCAATCTTTAAAAATTAAACCAATAATTATATCATTTATATGAGAAGAGGAACAAATTCATAAAATAATTTTTATTATCACAATTTGCAAGTCCAAGTTATGGTGAGATTTGCAAGATATCCGGCCCTTTTCTGCCCTCCTGATTAGTCTTGAATCAGATTTCATTGGAAGTTTGTGCAGTGTATTAGATTATCCTTGTGAGGAAACCTGTCCTCTAGCTTTTGGTATTAGCTTTTTTCTTTTCCATGTGATTTCTGTGATACCTTCTACATTTCTTTCTCATCCTTCTTGTCTATGGTACTTTTTTACTTAATGGTTGTGGAACCTATCCTCTGATTCTACAATTTACTCACCTGACTGCCATATTTTTAACATGCGGTAAGAAATTTTGGTGTTTCATAAATTTTCTGTATGTTGGTCATATTTCTAACTGATGCAACTTGTACTTTTGTAGCTTGAGGGAACTAAGTTTGAGAATGTTGACTTGTCAAGTGGAGAATATGCCGAGTATGATGAGAAGGGAGAGTGCCCAGTCATGATATCCAATCTTCGAGCTACTTTTGAAGTGACGAAGTAGAGAGAACTGGTTTACTGTTCGAAGATTTTCTTGATGTATAAAATTGACTGTTCTTTTCCTAGATGAGCTTTTGAGCTCTGGGTTGCATCATAATTAGGCATGAAATTTGTGGGATCTTCTAACATTACATGTTAACCTTGTTGTATTGAAGCTGATTAAAAAAAACAAAAACTTGTTGTATTGAAGAGGCAAAAACATCTTCCAAGTTCCATGGAGTTCACTTTTCATTTCATGTTTTGAAATGTGTATTGTTTCAATGCCTTTGTCCAATATAGATTACGGTAATTTGTCCTTAAAAGTATATTTCCTTGCCATATTATGGTTAGGCATGAAATTTGTGGGATCTTCTAACATTACATGTTTGTTGTATTGAACCTGATAAAAAAAATTGTTGGATTGAAGAGGCAAAAATAGCTTCCAAGTTCCATGTGATTGATGGAGCTCACTTTTCATTTCATGTTTTGAAATGTATATTGTTTCAATGCCTTTGTCCAATATAGATTAGGCTAAATGCCAAAATTTGTCCTTTAAAAAGTGCATTTTGTTGTCATATCAATCCTTTTTGGAAAATAAATTTTTTTTGTTTTTGAATATGTAAAAATGATGATATATTAGTTCAGTCATTAGTTTCCTCGATTTCTAACTTCACAACTTATGTGACAATCAATATGATTGTAATGTTATAAAAAAATATTAACAATTAGATAGTCAACTCGACACGATCAATTTATCATTAAAATATTAATTTATTATTTTTGGAATTTATTTCCTCCTTTCTTTCTTTATCCTTTTAGATTACCATTGTTCACGATGAAAAGATATTTGTGACGATACTTCCCTCTCTTTCTCTCCTTATTTTTCTTTTTCCTTGTATAAAATCTTGCCACAACTGAGAAAATATCACATAGGCTGTTTAAGAGTGACGTGCGCCCTCCACTCAAGCACAAAGAAATAAAAGTAGACTAGTCTACTTGTGCTGGGTTGTATGGTGAAAAGGATTATTGGCTTCCTACTTCAAAGGGAACCAAATAAGTTGAATATTGTGAAAGCACTTTCTTCGACTTTACTTACATAATTCCTTCCTCTTTTTTTTTGGAAAATATGTAAATGTATATATTCTAAAGATACTAACAATATAGACAGGACATTCCCCACAATAAACAAAGCTAAAGAACAGCTCGAAACACTTGCCAAAAGAAACAAATATACAGCTGCCAGAAAATAAATTCCTAGCTAACACGGAGCAAACATATTTGCTAATACAAGTGCATCAAATGAGCTAATCTAAGGACATGGAATTTAATTTTCTCAATTAAATCCACAAGCTGAAACCTATGTCCATAAAAAAGAATGTTATTTCTAGACCTCCAAACACAATAAATAGTTTCAGCCAAAGGAAAGCAGCGCAGCTTGCCAATATTACCCGAGGTAGCCCTTTTGTGAACGAGGCAATTCATAGTTCCATGCAGAGAAATGTTTCTTCTCAGGAAAGTGATCCAATCACGGATTGCTGTCCAAATCCGCAATGTAAACCTGCACTGAAAAAAGATATGCTGATGTGTTTCATTAACAACATTACAAAACGAACACAATGATCCTTTTTCAAGGAAAGGAGCCTTGTCCAGAGTGAGGAATTTCTATTTTGCAGCCAGCCACAAAAGAAAACTTCTTTGGGAGGGATGCTCGAGTTCCAAACCACTTTGTACCCGTGGACTTTGTGCCTTGGAGAGAGAAAATAATTGTATGCATAAGATGTAACAAATCTATTGGTTTTAATCCAAGCGAGCAAAACCAAGGAAGCTAGAGTGCAGTTGCCCTCCTTGGCAATAGTCGAGCCTCGAATGGAGTAAAGCCTCTTAAAAAGAGCTGAATCCGATTTAGAGGACGAATACTGCCAAGTCGAGGTCTCTTTCAAGTAAAAATGGTTCACCCATTTTACCCACAAGGAATCCTTTTTGATGGTAATATCCCACAATGAGAGGGCTAAAAGAGCATTATTCCAACTCTTGAGGCAGTGTAATCCCAAACCACCCTTCTCTTTGGGAGAACAAACTTCCCGCCAAGCAACCAAGGGCTTTTTCTTACCCAGATTCGCTTTTCCCCAAAGGAAATTTCTAAAAAAAGCATTAATTCGATCAATAACGGATATGGGTAAGGGAAACATACGCATCTAGAAATTTACAATGTCGTGGATAACAAAACGAATTAGCTCAAGACGCCCCGCATATGATATAGTCTTACAATTCCACCTTGGATAATGCCCCTAATCTGGGTAAGAAGTGGAGAATAATGGCATACATTTAGCCGTGCAGCCATAAGCAGAATACCCAGATATCTAATTGGGAAGGAGCCCGTTCCAAAACCGGTTAGAACATGGATATTAAAGAGGGTTTGGCTGTCCACCCCAGCTGTGAAAATGGTAGATTTTCCAGCACTGATAGACAACCCCGAAATGCTTCCAAAACTCTCAAGCTTGCAGAAAAGAGTAGCAACTAAACAATAGTCACCCCTCGAGAACAACATGATATCATCTGCAAAGGCCAGATGAGTGATCTTGTGGACGAAGCATGAAGGATGATAATTAAATAAGATGTTCTCCTATAAGTTCTTGAGGTCCCGGGATAGATATTCAAGGCAAATGACAAAAAGGTAAGGTGAAAGGGGATCACCTTGTCTCAGCTCCCTTTGTCCATCAAAGTGCCCGTGGATAGACCCATTTAAAGAGATGCTATATGAAGCGGATGTAACGCACTCCATGATCCGATGACTAAATTGAGCTGGAAAGCCAAATGAATTTAGCAGCCAACTCAAGAATTCCCAAGAAATGAAATCATATGCCTTATGAAGGTCTATCTTGAGCATACATCTAGGGGAGCATCTCTTTCTAGCGTATTTTCTTAATAGCTCTTGCACTATAAATACATTGTCAGCCATGTTTCTAGACTTTACAAATGCAGCTTGAGATGGATCAATGATTGAATCCAACGCCGGAGTTAGACGGTTAGCTAGGATCTTAGCAATAATCTTATAAATGATATTGCAACAAGATATAGGGCGGTACATAGTGACCCTGTTTGCATTCTCACTCTTGGGAATCAAGGCAATGAAGGCATGATTTACTTGCTTTAGTAATTTGCCCAAGACAAAAAATTCAGCAACTGCCCCATAAACATCATCCCCAATAATATGCCATGATCTTTTAAAGAATAAGGCACTAAAGTCGTCGGGGCCGGGGGATTTATTGTTATCCATGTGGGATACTATGTCCCAAACCTCTTCCTTAGACACGGATCTAATAAGGTCAAGAGACCAAGCTTCAGAAACCAAAGGTCCCCTGGAACACACTTCTTCAGAAGGAGGAGAAGAAGGAACCCGAGAACCCAATAAAGATTTGAAGTGTCTAACAAACTCATTTCCAATGTCAGCCGTTGAGTTGGTGAGTTGTCCTTCTTCATTATAAATCGCTGCAATGAACCTGGAATTTCTTTTCTTATTAATAAGAGCATGGAATAATTTAGAGTTTCTATCCGCATTTATCAAGAATTTATGCTTAGATAGTTGAGCCAACATTCTTGATTCAGCAATACGAAGATTGTAGGTAATGTTACGCAACTCAACAACTTTCTTTTGGATAGAAAACTCATTCGGGCTTTGTTGGAGCTTGAGAAGCACCTCTTAGTATTCCTCTTCAGCTTTTTCCACTCGAGTTTCCAGCATTCTAAAGTCTCTCTTGGGCAGCCCCTTCAAGTCATATTTCATAGCCTTAAGCTTTTTACAAACTTGAAACATCTTACATCCAGCCACTTGTTTAGCCCAGTGATAGAAGACGAGAGGGAGAAAGTCATTATGATCAACTATGGCATTCCTGAAATGGAATGCAGCTTTGCCTCAGGTAACAAATGGGTTGGTGTTCACTATCAAGGGAGCATGGTCCGAAATAGTCTCAATGTTGGACACTAAGGCAAACGAACGTTGGAGCTTAGTAGTCCAATCCAGATTGCAAAGCACTCTATCCAGCTTACTCCACACTCTGCCATTAGTCCAAGTGAGTGATTGCCCACAAAAGTTCAGCTCTTGGAGACCCAATTTAGAACAAGAATGAGAGAAATCATTCATCTCATATGTTGTAATTAGAGACTCGTTGACACAATCATTAGGACTTAACACACTGTTAAATTCACCCATAATGATCCAAGGGCCAGTAATCGTAAATTCATAACTGCACAAGGAATCCCAAAGAGCCTTCTGAGCACTTATAGAGTGAAGACCATAAGCAAAAGATGTCCAAAAAGAATCTCCTATGATCTTGCAAGATAGTTTGCAATTCAAAACTTGGGGATTAGATTCCATAACCTCAATGATCACACAATCATCCTCCATAAAAGAAGGATCCGTCCGACATTATGATAGTTGAAGTTGTGGGCGAACTTCCAACCAACAAACTTCTTACTCATCATTCCATGTAAAGAAGAACAGGCCAACTTAGATTCAAGGATGGCAACAACATCTACATCCTTGGCTCTCAGAAATTTAAGCATCGCTAAATGCGTTAGGGGCATGTTAAAACCCCTAATATTCCATGAGGTTAGAATCATGATTTTTGGCGGGAAGAATTCTCTCCGATAAAACCATATTCTGAAACATTCCTCCCTTGTGTAACTGCCTTTGCTGCTTTATCACGCATCCTGCCAATAGAAGGACTTCTCGTTGCCTTATTTCTAACTCTGCTATTCCTTTTGGTGAAACAGCTCTTCATTCCCAAAAGCAAAAAGATTGGCCATCTTCTTAAGGAGCAATGGCCTTTGGAAGATAAAATAGGAACCTCCATATAGAACTTTGTGCAAGCTTTTCTCATCTTCAAACTTAAACACCAGCCAACCACTAGCATGGACTGAGTAATGATAGGGAACACCCCATTTGTTACACTCATCCAGTAATGCTTTCTTCCCTGGGAACCTCCCCACCACATACCCTATAGCACTGAAACCACAAGTCTCCTGGAGAGGACTAACATTCTCATAGGAAAGCTTGAAACATTGTTCAACACATTCAGGTTTTGCATCTAGCTCGATACCCTCCAAAGCTCTTCGATTATCCTTGAAAAGGCTGGACCAAGAAGCTTTTACCGAGGTCTTTTTTGCTGGTCGGACTTCCTCCAACAAAGGTTGTTCCTCCTCATTTCCCACGGAGGAAGCACACTCCTCTATCGTGACTAAGTTAGTATCATCATTTCCCAAAGTGATGGAGACACTCAACGAAGTATCTGTTGTCGACTTGCTCTCAGACAATATCGCAAACACATGGTGTGCGTGGGATGTTGACGCTTTGGCTTGAGCTATGGGTTTAGACCCTTCCTTCAACCCAACTCCACTTGCATCATCAGAGCAAGCCAACTGGGTAGCCGTACCATTCTTCAAACCTTTCTTTTTGGCTTTCCCCATTTCACCAGAATCAATGTGACATGGAGAAGCCTCAATTGGTTAGTATGGGTACCTGCAACTTGCTAAAGAAACCCACACAGAGAACAGGATAGGAACTGTTCTCCGAAAGAGAGGAAGAGACCAAAATTTACAAAGAGAACACAGCACAAGAATTGTTCTCCAAGAGAGAAGAAGAGACCAAGCTTGCTTTTTATTTCAAAAATAAAAATACACACCGTTGCAAAGAGGCGATTCAATTGCCTGACGTCGACCCAAAAATAGAGGACGAAGCACGCAGAGCTAAAGGAAAGTCGGATAGCCACCTGTTGCACCATGTAGACCAACCTCCAAGCGATCTTCCAAAATCACCACGAAGGGAGACTCAGCAAGGCCAAATGATTCTTTGAAGCGGTGAAGTGGAGACTTGGGTTCCGCTCTTAATTTTCCAAACGGAAAATAAAAAGGGAGCACCTTCACTATATGAAAATCGAAAACAACAAAGTCCCAAAAAAGAGTGACCACGAGCTTTAGAGGGGAGGAGGCGGTGGGATCTGTCAAGGGGGGAAGAGCCACACCCTACCACAGTGGCCGAGCCACTTGGGAGCACCCGAGGAGGGAGGGAGGCTGCACCCTTTTAGGTCAGAGCACCACTCACTAACTTTCTCTCTCTGCTGCCAAGTGCCTAGTTAGACTGCGATGTCGTTGTCCATAAGGAGGACTCCTTCCTGATTGAACCCTATGGTGCACTAATTTAAATACAATAATAACAAGTGCTATGCTTAGACGAGTATCCTAAACAATTTACAATTACCATTTTTGTTCTTTGTTGTATCGTTGGACACTTTTTTCTTCATTACAATTTTATGCATTTGGTCTTCTCATTAATTCTTTTCACTGAGCTTATGCATTGTTGGTTTATGATATCTACTAATTAGCTTTACTGTGTTAATTCAATAATTTCCAATTTTGTGTATTCCCCCATTTGTAAAAAATCAAAATGGCCACTTGCGTGTCAACAATTTTTGCGCCTTCTAATACTAGAAATTCAGCATGGATGTTTACTATTGAAGGAAGAAATCTAACTTGGAATTACCTTGGAGAGCTTGTTTCATGAAAATATATGACCGTAGGAATGAATTTTCTGGTGTCAAATGTCAGGTTTACTTCAAGTTAAGTGTTCAGCCAATTCCGGGATAGGAGGGAACAAGAAGGAAAAGAAAAATAAGGAGAGAAACAGAGAAAGAGAGGGAAGGATTGTTGGAAATATTTTTTTAGGATGGCAGACGTGCTCTAAGAGAAAAAGGAAAGAAAGAGCATAAGAGAAGAATGGAGAAAATAAATTTTAAAAATGATAAATTAGTTCATTGACATGGTGACGAAAGAAAGGCTACTTCAATCTAGGAAACAGCCGAAAACTCGAGAGGGTCACCTTTGGAAGTGTGCCTTATTACAGATTACAGATGGGTGATCAAGGGAGGAACTAAACTAGCATGAGTGCGACAAATCAACCAAGTCCTTTGTTTGAGAAAAGAATGAGAGCAAGTCGCTGAAGTCACTGCTTTAAGATCAAGGTCTAAGAAATGTTGATGGTCCTAAATTGACTGGATGCATTCCCGTTTGGTCGATGACAAATTAGTTTTGTCGAGTCAATTATTCAATTAACAATTTTTTCTCGTGATATTTTAGTCTTCACTTGTCATGTCAGCAGAGACATTAGATTTCACATACCAAATTAACGGCAAAACTAATATGTTGGCATTTTTCCAAATTCAAGGACCAAAATATAGTTCTTCATCTTTTGATGATTGATATGTTTCCGAAATACACTTTCAAGAACGAATTTGAATATTTATCTTGGAGATTACCTTCCTTTAAATGAATTTTGAGATGATCATGATTGGACATGAGAGACCCACAAATATTATGATGCAGTTGATGTCTAATATAATTAGACAGCAAAACACTACACTATATAAGAGAAAAATTCAAATGAAATGAAATGAGTTCTTAACATTATAAAAGATTTAAATTGATAATTCACATTATTAGGTTTCTTTTCATTGTGCATTGTGTATGGGTTGAAGACATTTTGCTTTTGCATGTCAGCTTAGCATGGAGGAGGCTGGATTGTGTAATTTTTAAAAAATAGAATATATTACTCCACGTAATAAAATTTTGATTTTTCATACCTTCAACCAATGTTGTAGAACCGGCGAGTTGACTCGGTAGAATCGTCCGAGTCACCGTTTCCACCCTCTCAATCGAGTCGACTCGGTAGTAGACTCGGAAATGGCAGCAAACTCGGTGAACTCGCGAGTCAACTCGGTTAACTCGGTTAACTCGCCGAGTTGACTCAGTGGGTTTCGAATTCCATCTTCTTCTTCCTCTGGTC
>PYAF01006333.1:359926-370653 GCA_007407185.1 Glycine tomentella
AATTTATCATATTTAATATTTAAGATATACACTTAATACTTCACATCATGCGTTTATAGACATACATACATTGGATAAATATTTTTTTATTGACTTTATTCATTCTTATTTTAAAAAGAATCTTTATTTATTCTTACATTTAATGAAGAGAGAATGCATAATAATAAATTACACTAATCAGTCCAAAGTTTCATGAAATTACATAAGCTCCCAAAGCTTTTTCTCTAATCCATATTAATCTTCTTAATTATTTATTTTGAAAAATATTACATTAGCATTCCTTATACATTAGATTAACATATCTTAATTATTTAAAAAATATTATACGATATTTCTTACTTGCAAGGAAAATTGCTCTAAATGTTAAAAAAATAAGAATTTTTGTAACTCATTGTGTGTATTGTCAACTGAATTATATTATTGGATAACTTAAATTGACTTTAGTAACAATAAATTCGTGAAATGTAATAAACTTTTGCTACAATAAATTTGTGATAGATTTTCAAGATAAATAGTCAAATAATAATACCAAACATAATTTTTAATTAGTTGACTTAACAATGTAGAAATTTTCCATTAAGTGTTGAAAATTAAACTCAATTAGTTTTTTAAAACACTATGCCTACCTTATTACAAAGGAAAAGAATAAGTTAGAAAAGTAGACGGCTAATATGATAGTAGTATAACCTTCAATCAAAAAATTGCAAACAAAATCCTTCAAATCAAAATTCGATGAGCATTGAGCAATTACTTTTACCTAATAGAAAGTTTATAAATATTTTCTCAAAACACTGTTCCTACCTTATAACAGAGGAAAACAACAATGGAAGTTACAAAATCAGACGCCTGATTTATACGGTAAACTTTCATGCAAAACTGTAAATAAACGCACACATTAACGTGCGAGTACAAAATAAATGTCACCAAAATTAAGCAATAAAAATTGAGACCCGCTTCAAGATTCGGTATCCTTATTCCCCTCACACACACTCCCAACATGACGAGGTTGCAACTCTGAATTCGAGAAGTCGTAGGAACAAACACGCAACACTTAACAACAACAACAACAACAGAACAAATCCAGATTCACACATTCATTCGTTTCATCAATTATCTCCAAAATCCAAAATCCACGCTCACTAGTCAACACTATGTGTGGCAATATACTATTCACCCCTTCTTTCACTCCACTCACCCTGCACCACCCCTTTCATCTTTGGTTTGGTAAGATCAACAAAAAAGAAGAAAAAATCCTACCCTTTGCTTCTGTTCCTGAGAAATCACTGTTTTGTTAATACCCCATGTGCTATATTCTTGTTATTCCCAACATCACATGTTCAAAAGTTGATTTTGCACCCTTATTAGATCTCTAGGTGGTTTATGTTGTGTCACGAAATTTTTCTGAAATGTTGATGACCATGTGATGAATTTCACACCTTTGTATTACTGGGTGACTTCATTTGTATTCAAATTGGATCTTACATAAAACCAAGAGGGTGGTTGCCGTAGAAGAATTTTTTTGTTTTTTATATTATTGTTGTGGTTTTAATTTGTTAGCAAGATGCAATCAAGGGGTTTGACCCCTGAAGAGGGAAAGGAGAGAATCAACCAATCTAAACCTTTGAGACCAGTGCGGCTACTTGTGTTGTTTTTTGCTCTCTGTGTTGTGTTCTCGGTGATTAGCATATACACTGTCAAGCATTTTGAATTTGAGAGTGTGGTGACAACAGTGAGTTCTAGTTTTCAGCCATGTTATTATGAGGAACCTGGTGGTTTGGATAAGTGGATTAGGCCACCTTCGAGCCCGATCCACAATATGAGTGACAAAGAGCTTCTGTGGAGGGCTTCCTTTGTTCCAAGGATCAAGGGTTACCCTTATCCTAGAGTTCCCAAGATCGCATTCATGTTCCTGACCAAGGGACCATTGCCTCTAGCACCCCTTTGGGAGAGGTTTCTCAAGGGGCATGAGAAGTTTTATTCTGTATATATTCATTCACTGCCCTCAAACCAACCTCAGTTTCCTTCTTCATCTGTCTTTTACAACAGGCAAATCCCTAGCCAGGTATGGCCATATCCATCTTATGCTGCTATCTGTTGATGAAACTGCATTTGCTCATTTTTCCCTGTAGACACCCCCCCGATCTGAAGTTGCTAATGCTTAATTGCTGCCAGTTTAGTAGTTTTAACTTTTATGTATTTCATCTCTATTCACAATTGTTATGTCTTCTTTTAGGCCTTGTTTGTGCTTGTTTAAAGGTTTTGATAAGAATTTAGTTATTGTTGATGGTGGCATATATGCATTTGATTATAGTTAACATCTTACTTTCTGAATTCAGTCTGGTGGTGGTAATGTTGATTTTCTTATCAGTGTTACTTGGTTAGTGCATCAGGTTACTAGAATTTTAGGTAAGGAATTCAGGAATAGTCTGATTAGGGGATGCAAAACATGCAGGTTTACCATGTTGTGAATTTAGGTTTCTAATAGGCTCTAGCAATCTTTCAATAGCAGTGCAAATAGAAGAATTATGATTTTACTGAGAAGATAAAGTTGGTTTTAGAATGTGTATTTACATGGCGATGAGTCCTGGTATGTATTAGCCTTGAAGATGAGTTAGGAACATAGAAACCAGTGAGTATAGTACCTAATCATCTATAGCTTATTACAAGTTCAGAATTGTAATATCATTGTATCTGCAAATCTTATGTAAAGTTCTATATGAAAGACATAAGGTTGGGAGAAAGATAGAAAGATTATCCAGGGTTAAGCTTGAGCTTGCTTCCTAGCAGGTATGGCAGTAATTGACAATTATTTAGTCATTGTTTCCTTTTGTAATTCATAGGATAAGTCTGTAGCCGGGGTTAAGATATTGTCGTACTGGATTGTCTGCTCATTTAGGATTTTACAGGAAAATGGAAAAGTTAGCTCAATAAATTTTCATTATGCACAATTTTAACCAGGGTTTGTCGATCTCAAAGGTCTTCTTTTCTAAAAGCTTAAGCTATTAGGGAAAAGCACAAGATTGGTTCTACAGCCATTTGTCCTTAAGGTGTAAACCATACACCTAAACACTCCATTTTGTGTGGAAATTCAACTCAATTATACAGAATAAGGGTAGAAAGGATCCAACTAGAAATCACTTGGTCATGGAGGCTTTAATATTATATAAAGGACTAAATCTCCTAAAAGATTACATTGCTAGATGAAGGGACAAGATTATTTTATATCTAAATTTATGTTCAAGGGTTGTCATTTTTCATATTTTGCATGTTTTTAGTCTTGTGATAAGGGGAGAAAGAAACCAGGAAGGAATTTGGAGGAAGTTGTTAAGAAAGATCTTATGTTGAATATCTCTAAGGATTTGGTCTTTAACTGAGACCAATAGCATTGTATGATTTATGTAGCCCACCTCACCTAGTGGGATAAGACTGTTGTTGTTGGTTGTTGCTTTTCATATTATGGATTCACAGCCTTACATATCTGATGGTCTTGTTAAAGTAACTCCCTGAATGTAAGCTTCCACATTACCTGGGTGACTACTGTAATCCATGGCAATTAACATAAGATTTAGGGAACTCACTGACTTGGGTAGCAGCTTCGAGATCAAAGTGATTATAAAAATCAATTTCAGCAAATCCTTCAATGAACATGAACCACAATTAATTTAACTGGCTGCTCAACTGCAAACCATTAAAGATGCTCCTTTTATGTTGAAAATTAGTGAAGATACAAGTTGTAAACAGGTAGGATACGATAGCCAGTAATTTTTTCTGTTTAGTACTGAGTCATTATAAATCTTTGTTATCTCTTTAAGGAAATTGCCAATTTATGCAGGATGGTTTAGTTTCAAATAAGTATGAAGCAATGTTTACACGTGTCTTGTGCAGATCCCTAGTGGTTGCATCCATTGTTTTTACTTAGGTGTTAACGTAGGTCATGTATAGATTCATTTGTCCATATTATATACACTTGGTTGTATCATAAATGCGAATGTTTAACCTAAGAGCTCATGAATGAATCATGAGCTTTTACTTTACACCATGAATTTGATGCATTTTAGAGTTCAGAGCTTAAGATTATTCTTGTGTCATTGATTTTTGCTTAACCTCTGTTACATGTTTCGTAGCATTGAGTTTTTCATCTTAACATTTAACATCCATGAAAGAGTAAACTGATGTCTAATTTATATTAAATTTGTGACCATGAAATTTTTTGTGCAAGAGTTGATGATTTCTTGTGAGCATTGAAATTTTCTTGTGAACATTCATCCAATTTATTTACGCCTCTGACGATGATGTTTTGATGTTTCTTATGCAGGTTTCTGAGTGGGGAAGGATGAGCATGTGCGATGCTGAAAGAAGACTCCTTGCTAATGCATTGCTTGATATCTCCAACGAGTGGTTCATTCTGCTGTCTGAATCATGCATCCCCCTCTACAAGTTCAGTTTTGTCTACCACTACATAATGAAATCCAAACACAGCTTCGTGGGTGCATTTGATGATCCTGGTCCATACGGAAGAGGGCGCTACAACGAGCACATGGCCCCTCTGGTGAATGTCACCAAGTGGCGCAAGGGCTCTCAATGGTTCGAAGTAAACCGGAAGCTCGCCATCACCATAGTTGAAGATACTACATTTCATCCAATATTTGAACAGTATTGTAGGCCAGCTTGTTACGTGGACGAGCACTATTTCCCCACCATGCTCACCATTCAAGCAGCCAATGTGTTGGCAAACAGGAGCATAACTTGGGTGGACTGGTCTAGGGGTGGAGCTCACCCTGCTACATTTGGAAGAAATGATATCACTGAGGAGTTTTTCAATAGATTACGTGGAGGTCACACTTGCGTATACAACAATAGAAACTCTTCAGTTTGTGTTCTTTTTGCCAGAAAATTTGCTCCTAGTGCTTTGGAACCTTTGTTACATATGGTGGATTCAAAGGTTTTGGACTATTGACAAATATTCTATTCTCACTTTCTTTCCATTGCAACTGCGGGAAAATATAGATGTAGAATAAAGTCCTTACATACTAGTAAAATTCATTATATGGCATGACACGATATTATAATTGCCTGATTGGAGAGGGCTAGGTGGTAGTGACTCCATTTCATACACACCGTTGAGTCATTTTTAAATGTACAAAGGAGACGTATTTGATCATACTTTTGTTTAATATTAATTGTTTGGTCTTTTCTTTTATCTCTTTTTTACTTTCTAAGGTTTACAGAGATTATGACAAAGTTGTGAAGCAAGAGTGGCCGTAACCTTTGTCCTTAATATGACAAATGAAAATATGAGAAATAATAGAGGCACAAAAGTATTCTCACGAAACTAAAGTCTTAAGTGTGGCTGCAAATTTTTGGACTCCATGTTAAGTAATTGATTAGAGATATATAAAACATTTCATTTTTCCAATTTATAGATTCAGCCATGTTTTACTTATGTGTTAACATAGGTCATATATAGATTCGTTTGAGGAAACCAAAATTGTATTTAAGAGTGTATACATAAAACAGTTGACATGATTAGAGATATATACTTTTATATTAAAAAAAATAAATTTCTTATACGTGAATGAGAATGTATTTAGAAGCTATTTTTCAATAAAGTGTTTTTGAAAGTAATTCTTGAACAAAAACATTTCCAAGAGTTATTTCCACAGTTACATACTTACATGTCTCGTCTTAGTCTTATAGAAAATTTGGTTCTCATTTTTTATATTTTAAATATATTTATTCATTATAATTTTAAATTTAACAATTAGCATGAAAATTATTTTTCTCATTCATCTCATACTATTCATCTTTTGTTCTTATTTTTATACTTTTTTTAATTGTTTATCTTCTTTAATATATCTTTTTCATATTTAATTATAAATAAATGTTTAATAAAATTTAAAAATAAATTGTCAATAGTTAAAAATAATATTGAATCACAATATAGATTATATATCATAAATTTAAAATATAATTTATACATTTAAAAAAGTTTACTTATGATAAATTTTAACTATAATATAATTTATTCGTTAAAAAATATTATTTATTATAAATTTTTATTATATAAAATTTAACCTTTATGCTGCATACAAATTCACTGTGTGCACTCGCGTGAGGTGCGTTATTCAACCTTTATGATAATTTTTGTTATATATTTATGCTTGTTTGTTGAACTTTTGGTCCCAAACCATAAGTGGAGATTGGGTCATGATCTAATTAGATATTATTTATTATTTTAAATTTGATTCCATATTTATCTTTTAAATTTTAAAATAATTAGTCTTATTATATATATTCATTCTTCTTTTGATATAAATATATACTCTCATTCTATATCTTGAATAACTAACTTGTCATATTAGAAAATCTACACCCATTCCAACCAAAAAAAAAACATTACACCCAAAAGTCGAGTGCCTGTAGTTTTGCTTACATTACACGTACGCTCCAATAAACACGACTCTTGATTTTATCTATTTCTTTTCTTCTCCCTATTTATTTCATTATTATATATAGTTTTTGAATAAATAAATAAAATGAAGTAATAATACATAAGTTAGTTTGGTGGTAAAGGGTAAAGGAAGAGATAGGTTGTGACTTCAAATTTTTTCATTAACAAAAATTAACAAATTAATCATTAGCATTTGTTGATAGAAAAATTAAATAAAGGAGAATATCATTTATTTTTCTAAAATTAAAATGATAGACTGTTATTTTGGAGAAATAATTGAAATGTGTGTAATACACACATAATAAAGAGTATCATTTTTTCATACATAAAGTGTATCATTTCAACCTAAAAAAGAAAAAACAGAGTACCATTTTTTTTAAATCATAATAATGAAAGAGATGGAAAGGAAAAGAAATAATGAAAATTCTTTTCCAATGAACACAAATCTGGTCGTGGTCTCGTTGATGCTGAACAGCTTGAGTAATTTCCTTAATTAAACGAATAAAAAAGTTCCAGAAGAACAATAATATTATGGAAACATAGAACTGAGAAGGTTCTGGAAGTGGAACCAAGTAAATATGACATTGCCACGCGTTACCAAACTATTCGTTCCACCATGCACTTCCATTCCATGGTCCCCACTCCATCTTTTCCTTTCGATTCCCATCATTGTTTTTTTTTTTTAAAAAAAAAAAACGTTACTTTTGGTGCATATTTTAGTTTTGTTTTATTTTGGTATTAAATATTAATAGTTTTATTTTGGTACGTTATATTTTTAAAAGTTTTAATTTCGATCCTTTGTATTTCAATAAGGTTTATTTTATTCATTTATGTTTTCAAAAATTTCATTATCATCTTTTATATTTTTAAAAATCTTATTTTAGTCAATTTCTTTTAAGTTTTATTAAAAAAAAATTTAGTGCCTCGTTAATACTTAGATATGTCACCTCCATCGGCGAAAGTATTAAGAGGGGGTAATTTTTTAAAAAATTTATCATTTTAGGATAAATTTTAAATTAATATAGATCGAAATTCCACTACGGTCCAATTTTGAACTATAATAAATATCACGATTTTGTAATATTTGATTGATTACAATTCTATATATTCCATTTACTATAGAAGTTTCCAGAGAATTCATTAGAGGAATGTCCAACAAAAATAGTTTGTTCTTGTAATCCTTATTAGTTTTCCAAATTAATCATGTAGATACACATAATTCAGCAGAATCTATAAGTGATTTATATACAATATTTTTTTCGTTTATCAAGGGTTCTAATAATTGATATGTTTCTACAAATAATTGAAATTCAATTTCTTGATTTGTATCCTTAAGTTTTGGAAACATAAAAAGTCCTTCTAGTAAGCCCTGATTAATGGACCTACAAAACCCTTCAAATTGGATATGATTCGGTCAAGGTAGTGTAGAAATTTGGTAAGTCGTAATAGATATTATGACTTACGAACTAAAAGTTGTAACATTTGATACGATATCTAAACTAAAAGTAATAACATATGTTATGACTTCATATTTCTTTAGATTGAAGTTGTAAAATATTTTATGACTTCAATGATTTTTTTAATCATAAATTTAAAGTCATTACGACTTCAATTTTTTTTTTTACTTTTTCAAAATTATAAATAGTTTTTATTTTAATTATTTAATGAATTAGTGGATGTCTTTTTTATAGTTTTATTTAACATTTTATATTTTACATTGTTATTTAATATTTAATATTTTTATATTATTTTATTAATATATTTTTATCAATGTTAAAGATTATTATTTGTTTTATAAATTTAAAAAATGTAAAAGACTTAAATTTAAATAAAAATATTAAAATATACTACATATTTATTTAAAAAATATTAAAATATTTTTTGTTACTAATATTAACAAATAATATTAATTTATAATTAATCAAATAATATTAATTTTTTAAAAAAATAATAATTAATTTTTACAATTATCATTAAGTAAATTAATAATTTTGTACAATAATTTTAATTAATTTTACAAATTATTTTAATATTAACAACAAAAAAAATAATTAGTAATAAAAGTAATTGTTAAAATAAAAATAACATAATATATTAATGTAAAATGAATAATATAAATTAAACATAAACATAATATTAAAAAGTAGAAAACAATATTAATCGTCAATTTGTTTGTATGAATATTGTCCTTCAGTTTTATACAATAAGCATTTCTTAGGCTTATTTGTAGTTGGTTCATCCATCTCATTATGTATACGAGTAATTTTTCCGTTGTGTCTCGTTGCTTTTTGCATCATGATATATACATCTTTATAGTACCTATGTCTTGCCTTTATCATATTCATAATTTTCATGATGTTAGTAGCAAATAAATCATTTATTTAATTAAATGTTTCCTTGACTAATGCAGTAATAAGAAATGTTCATACTCATTTCAAAATAGAATTCATATATTCGACAAGGTTGATAGTCATATGCTCATACAATTTTCCTTCATAATAGACTTAAGTCCATTTACTCTTGAAAATTTGGTCCAACCAATTTGCTACTCGTGGAAAACTCTAATCGCACCACGAGCAACTTTGCCTCAAATTGTCATTTTTTCATCTCATATCTTATGATAAAAGACAAAACAATAAGTAATAAATATGTTGAACACATAATAAATAAATTATTTAATGCATGAATTGCTTAAAAGCTTACCCATATTGATAAATTATTGCTATTATTATTCATTATTATTTCTAACTTCATAAATCTTAAGTTACAGTATTATTCTGACAACCACCACCATCAATCACATATTGAACCCACTGTACCTCTCCTGCATGTTTTTGGATATATGTCCCAACATCATCAATCATATGTACAATCTATTTATCTATCATTAGACTTCTCTAAATATACGCCTCAAGGATGTGAACAAAGTTTTCTAACATCAAAATTTTCATCATATATGCCTTAATACTCATTTCAAGTTCCTTCTACCTCGAATTTTTTTGAATGACCATCACAAAGGTTTGATACCACTTTCAATATTTTTCCATCTACATATAACCCACCACCATCGGACTTTTGTTATCGTCCATCATTACCTACTCAAATGCATGACATGGGTCATGATGATGAGGAGGAAGATGATTATAATAGCCTAGGGCTTTTTATAAAAAAGGAGTAAAAGAAATAAGAATTTAAATTTATAGAATTTTGTCGCAAAAGCCTTAGTGATAGAATTAGCGACGGATTTAGTGACGGATTTTAGCGACAGAGTCTGACGCCAAGAGCGCCACAAGTGCTGGAAGTTGACGCCAAGAGCGCCAGAGTGGCGCCAGGAGCGCCACAAATGCTAGAAACTGGCGCTGGGAGCGCCAAAGTGGCGCCAGAGAGCGCCAAAGTGGCGCCAGAGGCACTGAAAGGTGGCGCTAAGAGCGCCAAGGGCGCCAGAGGCACTGGAAAGTGGCGCCAAGAGCGCCAAAATGGTGCCAAGGGCACGGCATGTCGGTCAGGCCCCCTATATAAAGGGATTTCGCGATTTTTTCAGAGAAAACCACTGTTCCTCTTCCTCCTTCATCCAGGCAGCCATTAATGAGCCTTAGGAGCTTCATATCTTCATTATAAACCACCAAAACACCTCCTAATCACTTCTAAACTTGATTAGAACCATTTGAGAGCCAAAATCTAGCCTTGGCTGTGAGAATTGTGAGGGAACTCCCATTTCCTTGAGTTTCCTCAGAGGGTGAGCTTTGGAGAGGGAAGAAGCTGGGTTCAGGACACCAGAGCTAGGAGAAAGACTTCTCCAGCCTTTCCTCTATTGATCTGAGGTAAGAAACCTCTGTTTTAACCTTTTAATTTGTGAAATGGGGATTGGATGAATAGTAACCAAGTATTGATAGGGCTGGAATTAGGCTTAGGTTCTTTAGGGAGATGTAGTCAGGAGGTTGTTCTGAGCCATATGGCATGTTGAAACTGGAATTGTGATGAAGTTTGAGTTTGGCTCTAGGAAGGGAGAAGTGTGTGTGAATGAGCAATGTTATGGCCTAAATTAACTTAAATACCTTTACAAAAGTTATTCATAAGGCCAAATAATCGGTGAAAACGTGATTATATATGTGTTTTGGCTGAATTGAACCAATGTAGGTTCTTGATTTTGGTACAGCTTTGGATTGAGCTGTACAGAGTTCTAAAGGAACTCTGAGGCCTTGGTGAGACTGAGGCAGACCATTGAGGGTCAATGTATGGCCTAGTAGAAGCTGGGCTAAGATAAACCTTAAGTTAG
>PYAF01006333.1:372997-400352 GCA_007407185.1 Glycine tomentella
TTTCTTTTTCTAAAAAAGTAAATATTTATTAAATTAAATTTATTATTATTATTATTTTTAATTTATTACTTTATTTTTTAATTTCTAAGAAAATATTTCTCTTAGTTTTTACCACATATTTTTATTAATTTATTTATAATTTATGCTGTCCATCAATAATAGAATAACCCAATAGTCACTTTAATGGTTCATTTTTAAAGGGATTAATCTTTTTTGCTAAAAATATGCAGAAAAACAATACTATTAGAATTCTAAAAATATTATCATTATTGCTATAAATGAACAAAATAATATGGTGTTGGAAAAATAACATAACATTAATTTTGGGAGTTATTTTTTCTAATACAACATTTATGAGAAGAAGAGTATGATTTAAAATAATTAATTATAAAAATTAGCAACTTAACATACAATACATAATTATTTATGACATATATATTGTTAATTCATGTATTATGGATTCTAAATAACTATTTACTTTAAAAAATATTTACTTTTTTAGAAAAAGAAAAGCAGCGTGTGTGAGAGAGAAAGAGCGAGAGCGAGTGGGGCAAGGATTTCATGCGGAACGGCGTCGTTGCAAGAACAGTCATGTGAAATCTGATTTTCAGAACAGATGGCAACGGACCTATTGCCAGTCTGTACTTCGGGCAGCTACCCGAACTACCCGTAACATCTCCACCCTCCCCCCTTTAAATAAGCCCCCAATGTCACCTCTTCTCAAAGCGAAGTCTTACTGTCCCGAACGAAACTACAAACCCTAACAAACCAGAAACAGTTGCTGCAAAATTCACCAATGGCTTTCTCCAAGGCAATGTTTCTTGCCGCCGTAATGTCGGTGCTCGTCGCCGTCATCTCCGCCGCCGAATCTCCGGCTCCGAGCCCTACTTCTCCAGCCGCCGCCGTCGTTTCGCCGTCCTTCGTCGCCAGTGTTCTCGCCGCTGGAGCCGCTCTTGCGTTCGGATCTGCTCTCCGGATCTGAGCGCAGCTCATGGATTTTCTCATTTACATGCGTGGATTTTTAGTAGAAGCCGAGATTTGAGTAGCATTAGTATATAGTTCTCTCTCTCTCTCTCTCTCTATATATATATATATTGATATTGCTATGTAGAGATTATTACTTCATATGTTGACTTCTGTATCTGTATTGCGTTTATGGTTTGAGTAGTATTATTGTGAGATCATTGTTTCTAGTACATAATCGATTTCTTTTATATTCAGATTGGTGATTCGTTTTTGTTTTAGCTTGATTTCTTTGTTTTAATTTTTGCTTTCTTTTTCTAAGATTATCTTGTCGATTTTGCTGTGAATGCTGCTTAAATTTGGTTTGACGTAGATTGGAACTGAAATGTCTCGGAAAATCTTTTGTTTTAAATTTTGGTAGCGATTCAAAGTTTGTTGAAACGGAGCGGAACTGTTGGATCCGTGTAATATATCGGCTAACAAAATTATAATTATTTTGGATACAAGAATTAAAATTATGAGTATCAGTTTCATAACACGGAATTTTTAGTTTTTATTTTAAAGTTTTATTTATTTCGTATCAAAAAATATTTTTGAATTTTAATAACTGAATTAATTTGAATATAATATCGATTCAATTATTATTTTTTGAGAAAAAAATTGAGCATATAAATAGTTAATTGGTATTCCTATTTTATATTTTTTATACGATTCTACTTAAGAAAACATGATTAACCAAGGAAGCATGGTTCCTATACACAATAACACTTTTTTGCAAAGATGACGTTAATTAATTATTTGGCACTTGGCAGTATCTTCTGGAATAGCGTAGAATGAGTTAGTGGTCACTTTTTCCGTAGGTCCTCTTAAATGCTTTTGAAATTATACCTTCGACCTTTATCTTTTGGTAAATTTCGTGTGAACCTGTCCATTCCTTAACGGAAGCTTGTCACTTACTACACACCAAGCATAATTCTAAATTCATGTATAGCGTGTTTACTAATACGCAGGACATCTCTCGCGATCAAAATATCACATTTACATTTAAGATATTTATATAACTTTGTGTTGATGATAAAAAATAGGTTAAATTAGGTTATAGGTTCTCATATTATTATAAATTTTTAATTAGATTCTTATATTTTATTTTTTAATTGGATTCTTATATTAATTTTAAATTTATAATCAGACTTTTTTCTTAATTTGTCATAAGAAATCTATTAAACTTAATGAAATATTTTTTCAAGCACACCTACACATGTAAATGTGAACCTTAAATGAATACACATTAACTAATTAATGTTCATATCCTAAATCAAGAATTGTCACAAAGTTGATTAAGGAGGTAAAAACAACATTATAAACAAATTAAAAATTAATCTCACAATAAGGTTGAGATTAATGTAAAAACTTTAAATAATTTCATATGTAATAACGACACCATTTAAGCTTACATAAAATAACATTTGATCGTATGATAAAACATTCTTGTAAAATCTAACAATTTTCTTGCGACAAATTAATATAGAAATTTGATTACACATTTAAAATTAATATAGAGACTCAATTAAAAAATAAAATATAGGAACCTAATTAAATTTTTTGTAATAATATAAGTACTTATAAACTAATTTAACCCAAAAAATATCAAACAACTCATATTTTATATTTTTTATTTCACTTAATTATGTTTTTTTATCATTTTTCTTGGAATTTGGGCTTGAAAAATTAATTTTTTTTATTTAGAAACTTTGAAAATAAATTATTTATATAAGATATTTGGACCAAAATTTAAAAATTCATAATGTCAACTAGACATGATAAATATTGAATCTATACAGTATATTGTAAAGAGTCAATAACCGCTATTTTTATTGTTTGAACAAGACGTTTATATGGTGGTACTCCTACATTGTTAATCTAAACTAGATAATAATTTATGCTTATTAAAAGCTAAATTTTGACACGTTAGACGTTAGTAAAACAATATCGGCATTATTATGAATAGTAAAAAAACAATATTGGCATTTGGAATTGAAGGCAGACGTGGTGTCATACTCATTTCCCATGAAGTGTTGGGGTGTTTGACTTCAAATATATTCGTAATTCAATTCAATTATATTAACTTGGATTTAAAATGTTATGATTAAACTGATTTATCCAATTAAAACTTAATTATAAATAGCTTAGATAAGGAATTCTATTTTTTTAACTTCTTCTAACCCTTATTATATGATTAAATTTATTATTATATATATAAATTAATTATTACATACAAAACATATTAATTTTTAGTTCATATAGTGCATGGGCTGTGAGGGCTCTCAACCATATGGATAGTTTAATGTGCTCATCGACGCCTGACCCAAAACAAACGAAAAGGAAACGAAAAACAAAAACATAAATCATGGATCAATTAAGCCCTTTCGGAACTTGCTTAAGAATGAGAAAGAGGAATCTTATGTAAATATCACATAATAAGGTTTGGTCCTATTCATGGTTGGGAATTCACAATCGATAGAGAGGCTTGCCACAGAAAGTCCAGAAGTCGCTTGATTCTCTTTTTAAGAGAATGCATCTTTCTTTCCTGAGCTAATGGATTGTCCTTTTACTGCAACTGCAACAGAAAGGGTTGGGGATTCGTTCAGCTCGAAGGCAGATGGTATTAAATTATTAAAATACACCATTCATGATTTTTTTTTCTTTTTTAAATTATTTTTTTATCTATGTCTTTATTTTATTTGTGTTTTTCCATGCTAATATAGTATTTTTAATTTAGATAAAAATAAAGTATTGGATTAGCATTAAAATTATTAATTTTATTAGTAAAGTATTATTACAATTTGGTCTTTTTTTAATACCTTTGATCATTATATACTTACAAAGCTCTAGGCAAAAATATTGGTCTATTTTTTTTTCAAAATAAAAAAACTCATACCCAATTAATCCAATTCGTTTAGGATCCAATTGCTTTGTTTTGGGTCTCTAAATTTTTTTTGCAAAAACAAAATCCCACTCATAAAATTTTGATAAACTTGAATAACATTTAACCAAATCCAACCCATGAAGGTCCCGTATCCCATATAAGACTTTATGTTTGAAATCAAGGCTAACAAAAATAAAATTCCCCAATTACTTCAATGGATTGGAAAGGTTTTGATTTTGGAAATGTAAAGGGTTTAAGACACTATTTATTCATCAAATGTTGAAAATGTTTTTTTTATTATAGATTTTTAAGACACTCTATGTATACAATTTACATATTTTTATTTAATACTTTCTTAATAAATTATTAAGAGAATGTGTAAAAAGATATTAGCATTAATCAGTGCTAGGATTCATTTTGCTAAATATTAAACGTTTGGTGTACATACCAAGAAGAAAAAGTACCATATGGATAATGAATCAATTCCTGAAATTATTCCATGCTTCGCTGTCTTTATATGATAACAAGAAGGAATAACGGCATCTCGCCCCTAAACCAACAATCATGTGTTTAAGCTTTCTTTAAAAAGGGAATCTCTTGGTTGTGAGATACTAGAAAAAGAAAAGGTGTTCTATAAAAAAAAAAAGAGTGACTATAAGAACATTTTAAAAGTACAAAACATTTCTTATGATTCTTTTCACTTTTGAAAAAGTAGTTTCTTTATTTTTTAAAACAACTCCATAATTGCTCTTTGAATTTTGAAGAGTGCAATAACAGGGCAATCTTTGCTACCTATTCCAATTGATCGGCCATTCAAAGTAGTGGACTAATTTATTTTGGATAGTTAATTAAGACCAACCCATTCCAGAAATATAATATGAGTTTGATGATTAAAGAAAAAAAATCATAATTTAATCTTATTTATTAATAAAACTAACATTCTAACACATTAATATTTGCTATAAAAAATCAAATCAAATAAACTAAAGTCCAGCTCATTCCTCAACTCTTTAAAATCCGCAAGGATGATTATTATGTAGATGAATATTAATTGATTTTCATAATTTTTACGTGGATGAATTTAATAAAATAAATTTTACATTTTGAATCGATAAAAAAAATGTTTAAAATTGTATCTAAAAATTGAAAATAAATAATTTTTCGAAAGAACTAACTTATTATGAATTAAATAAAAGACTCATTTTAAAACTTTTTAAAATTGGGGACCACTTTTAAAAAAATAAATTAAAGGATAATTTGTATATTTTAGCCATCTAGTGCTGTTACTACCATTAATTAGGAAATGCACATGATGTTGGATCTCACTTCCAAAGAATAATAGCATTGCCACGAAACTCAAGAAGACGTCATTTATCTTATCACTTCAAAAGAAACTTTCATAATACTCATATTCATCAACCAATGATGAAAGTAAATTTCTACACAATTTTTTTAAAGCTAGAGTATCCAAGACCATGACACACACGAGACAATAAAATTATGACAGATAATGAAACCAAACAAAACATTAAGAGAGAATGAAGTTATGTATGAAAATGATAAGTTCCATACGCTATCAACTAAGAGTATAAAAGATAAAAACAAAATTAGTAAAAGTAAGAATGAGAGACAAAAACAAGATAATATCCAACTCACCAAACAAACAAAATTTTCTTCTTCTCCTTCACTTCAAAACAAAACAAAGAACACAATTCCCAATTATAAAATAAAACCATCAATAAAACCTATAAACATAAATCTTTAACATACTCGTCACCATTTTCTTACTATTCTTTTCCTCGAAACAGACATTTCCATAATCATCCTCAGGAACTTGTTTAAATGGATGACCGAGAATCCTGTCTCAATGAGCACCCTTTGACTATCACATTGGAGGCAGTATTTTATTTATTTATTTATTATTAGTTTGCTTATCAAATATAACTCTCACAATATGGCAACACCTTTAAGGAAAGCCTTGACTACGCCCATTGCAACAACTTTGAAAGAACCCTTGACTACTTCCATTTCAACACCTTTAAAGGTATTATCGACTACCTCCAGTACCACATCTTCAAACGAATTTTCAACTACCTCCATTACAATTTATTCCTCAATTGCATTTGATGAATGTAAGAGTTCAAAATGATAAAAGAAATCATATGCATTCCATACAAATATGTGTAAAAGTAGTGCTGTGCAATCCAACTCGCATAAAGTAGCGACCTAAAACAACCACGGTGGATGAGTAAAGTACTATTGTGTAATGGAGCCCTTATAAAGTAGCAAACATGAGTTGAGCAATGTAACCTAATGTAACTCTCATGGTTAGGGTACAATTATAATAAGTAGCTCTAGTAAATTCAGTAGGAAGGAAGAAATGTGAAGAAAAAATGTTAAGAGACAGATCAAAGAGTGTCATGGGCAAAAAAACAAAAGTGTTGGCCGAAAAATGAGAAGAGGAAAGGGGGGAGAAGGCAATGATTGGAAGAGAAGGGGGGGGGGGATGTGGTGAAAAAGAAAAATGATAGATGGGTTTACCTGGTTGAATGACATCCTGGCTTTTATTACATTTTTTTTGTTAGGCCTATGTTTTGTTTGCTTTGGGAACATTAGGTTTCATATCCCCCAAGCTTTCTTGTCTTGTTCCTTATTATTTAATCTATTTAAGAACATATATTTAAATTCTAAATAGAGACCTTTTTGTCTCATAAATCAGTCTTGGAAGTGCCTTTCTAGATCTACATATCTCTACTTTTTAACACATTAAACCCAATTTATAGAGGAAATAACTGTCTAATAACGAGGAGTTTTAAAATTTAAATATATAACCACTTGTAAACAAGTGTAAACTTATTTGAAAAGTGATCTCAGTTGTAATCATACAGACTATAATAGCTTCCGAACATATGGGTCTTAGCTTACATCTCCACTAAGCCTTTTGCACCGATAAAAATTCAATAATAGATTTCAATCCTTTGATGATTCAATTTTCCTATTTAATCCTTACACACTCTTGAGAATTCAAACTCATTCGATTCCCAATCAATCCTACTACACTGCAAGAATTTTCCTAAATTACACCAACACATCTTCTACCTTCATAAAAGTCCTTAGTAGTCAATTCTCATTGCATGTTTCTAACACCAACTAAATAGCATGAATCATCATCCTTATTACTCGCCCTTTTCTTATTTCATACTTTTTTTTGTTTATTTTAACACCAACTACATAGCATGGATAATGATTATCATAGGGACGTGAAATTTAAAACAATTGCAATCCAAGCACCAACACACAAATTTAAGGCCGAATAGAAAATATTCAGGCCATTTCCACACCTATAATTACCAGTAAACATTATTGAATAGTTCAATTATAGAAAAGTTGTCGTTACTAATTAAGTTATTGTTTTAAAAGACAATAATGTAAAAATTATCACCATGTTCATACGCTGTGCCATTAAATGAAACAATAGACCACGAATAATCTTTTTTCTTTTCTTTCATGAAAGTTATATTCTTGAGTTTTTTTTTTTTTTTTTATATCTTGCCTATGGTGGATTTTATTTTAGTCTTCGTCTGAGGGTCCACGAATAAGGTGGAAGACCCACTCTCATAGCTGGAAGTCATCCTTCTGCTGAAGATAAGCTCCCTGTCTTTTTTTTTTTTTTTTATCGATAAATGTTAGTAGTAAGTTTTTATTAAAGATGAATTCGAATTCATGACTTTTCCTCTCTCTTCTTCCTTCACATTCCTTCACCGTTAGATCAACCTTATATCTCTTCTAAGTAATTGTAATTGCTAGGAGATGCTTCTTAGAACAAAAATTAACATAGGTGAGAAAATCTTGGACCAAAAAGACCAAATTAAGGTGAGAAAATGAGGTTGGGCCAAAAAGGAAAAGATGAGAAAATCAGGGTCATCAGAGTCAAAGCAATTTATATTTGATTTCGATTTCTTGGAACGCTGATATGCGTTGCCATGCTTTACAGTATCTCAACATTTCTGACACCCTTAGACTACAGAAGAAGAAGAAGAAGAAAAAAAAAAAAAAAAAAAAAAACAACTTTACTGATTTTCTCTCGCTTCTTTCTATTCAGACTCGGAGTCCATGTTGCCCATTGCTTTCAACCCTCTTGGTCTCTGCATAAGAAAATCCAAATTAGGTTTCTTTATTAACGTGCAAAAAGAACAAAAACACTAATATGATATGATACACGACGCAGCAGCAGGTTAAGTCCTTACTTTTTTCTCTCCCACCTTTTTGGATATCTTCTTCTCCCTAACTTCATATCGTTCCAGAGTAAGATCGCACAGCCATGTACCTGGACTAACGAGCTGCAACAACACAATCCAAAATGAACAAAAAAGTTAGTTCGGACATTTTATAGTTTAGGTTTAGGCCATCAATGAAAACGGAAACATAAACAAGAGAATGAACGATGGATAGAAGTAGTCAAGAACAAGAAAGTGAAGATACTAATCAATCATGTTACCAATTACAGAATAAACTATCGGTGTAGCTCGTAAAGTAATACTCTCTCCTATATAGTTCCTTAAGTAATAAAATTATAAAAGTAATCTCGTGAATATTGAATATCTATTAATTTAGTCCTTAATTTGATATATTTTATTAAAGTTCAGAGATCGATTTGATAGATTTTTAAATATTTGATATGGACAACCCATATCATTCCTATCACAGGTCACAGGAGCCCCCTCTATCTTTCTATATTTTTGTTCTTGGATAAAGATGCATGAACTCCCAATGTTATTTGCCATCTTAAAAGAGGGAAAAAAAAAGGCTATAAATATAACATATGATATAATATGAAAAAAGATAAATAATATATGTAACATGATTGTTTGTAACATATAGTTATCCATATATAATTATTCCTCTTAATAATAATTTCAGCTTTAATTTATTAAGTTCTGAATTTTTCGCATCCATTTTTTACACCCTCCTTATATATCATTTTATTTTCATCTATCTAGCTGTCTTCCTTTATTTTCACAGCAGATATTACTTTTACTTTGTTTCTATTCTCTTATATCTTTTTTTATTCTATTAGATGAGAACAATATAAACATATGAACATAATACAACATTTTGCAGCTGCAACAAAGCTCGAAAGAATTAGTAGTATTATGCTTGTGTAAATTTATGAAAATTGACCTACCTTTTAACACATTTCTTTAATTATATTCGAGTATTAGAATATCATAAGATTTCCCCACCTAATTTAGTGTACCACAAAGTTTTTAAATGAATAAAATGTATGCCACAGAAAGAAGCCCAGTCCGCATCACACATTGATTACACCAATTGGATGTGGACGCAGCACATAATTAAGCGTATCTTCTGTTTCTACCCTTCCGAACCAGAATATTTATTATTTAGTAAGACACAAATTTTAGGATATATTTCATATTTTGTATCATCATCAACAACGCCTTTAACCAAAATTAATTAAAATCAATGGTAAATAAACCCAATAATAAATCGGACTAGTACTAAACTTGCAAGCATTTATTTGATTATATATGTATTACTTGTTTTAATTTAATCTTCATGTAAAAAAAAATTTAAGATAAATAAATTTTATGATATTATAATAACAACAAATAACTTGAAGGAATTTTAAAATAATTATATGTATAAAAATTTAATTTTAAACAAACCTTCAATACTTTTAAAGTTATAGGGTATTATTACATTATCTCTAAGAACAAGCAATATTAAATTAATCACATAAATACTTAAAATATTTTTAAGAAATTTATAAATAAACAAAGTTTTAAAATATCACCGTATTCATACTCAATAAAGAAAATACATTTTTAAAAAATTTATGATATCAAACCAAATCTTTTTAAAAGAAAACTAGTTGGACAACAAAATAAGAAAACAATTTAAATGTCTACGTATAATTCTAGAAGGATCAAATAGAGGATTTATCTTTAAAATTTTGAGATTAAACTATGTATAAATGTTATGTACGTTATCGTAGATATAATGTTTTTTCGTTAGAGAAATGCTAGTTAAGGAAAAATATTACTAGTATCAATTAGAATATTTTATTAAAACTTTTAATATATTTTCGTGATTTTTATTAAAAAAATATCATTAATATTTAGCCTGTGTTTTATTCACAACAAGAACTTTTGGACCCCCGCTATTCGCTGTGAACCAAGCTTCTGCTGACTCGTGTAAGCCCATCCACAGCTTTCTAACCCTCTGTCTATAGCTTTTCCAGGCAGAGGTCTAAAAAGTAAAAGTAAAAGAAAGGACGCGCACTACCGTACAAGAGCCACAGAATAAAAAATTTATAAATGAAATAAAAAGGCAAAATATATGGCATTACCAAATTCTGTCCCCGAATAATAATTATTCTCCTATAATACTATCAATTGTTATATCTATCATTTTTAACTTTAATTTCTTTTTATTTCTCAATCAAATAATAATTTAATACACATGATACTTCCTAGAAAAAAGTTTCTTAGGCATCCCATATACAAATATACACCTAGAGATAAAAGACAATAATAGAAAAAAAATGATAATATGACAAGAATAGAGATATAAACCCATGATGTCAATGAAGTGTCTAAATTTTGAAATATGCAAGTATCACTGCTCTATATTCTAACTTTTTTTCTTTTGTCTGGCTCTTCCTCCCACCTACATACACCCCACAACAGAGTGTATGTTAATCAATAATATGTTTTAAGTAATACTTAAATTAGAAGGATTTCCTGATGTCGGATTTTAACGTGATTATTATTAAGTGAAAACTTTATATCTCACTCTCTTTTCTTAGAAATTAAATAGATGAATCATATTAAAATTTGTACACATTCAATAAAACAAATTTTATCACAAAAATTTAATATGGTCACTAAACACTACAGGCGCTAACTATTCATTCTTGTTGATTGTTACAACAATTCTCAAAAAGCGTTTCATTTAGTCAAATTCTAAATTGAAGTCACTTGATAAAAAAAATCTTGTTTTAATAATCAATTACGTTTAAATATTTCCAATGCATCGATTTCAGCAATCTAGGATTTATGAAATGGTCCATGTAGAAAAACTTCATCAAGAAGACATAATAATAACTAAATTGAAGTGGAAATAACGTAAAGCAAAAAAAGGGGGTTAGTGGAGCCTTACATTGAGGGTTCGTTGTATGAATTTGGCTCTCTTCTTGGGTCTCTGGGGAAGCTTTGAACCCTTCAAGAGCAGAAAATCTTCTTCCTTCTCTTTGTTTGTCAAGGCAATCACGAACTTTGGCGGCCAAACCGGCGGAGACGCGTCACCACTGCCGGACGGCGACCCACCACCGCCCTTCTTGCTATCGTGCGCGGTGTCTGATGAGACCACAGACTTGTTATTATTGTCATTAAGGTGGTTGTTTTGGGTCCCTCTCTTATCGTGCGCACCCCTGTCCGGTGATGCAATTCCCCTAACACTCCCGTTGCTTTGGCCTCCTCTCATAGCATTTGAAGTCTCCGAATTCCTAAGTAAGATGAATAATAATTAAAAAAAAATTCAATCACAAGCAAAACCAACATATGATTATCATCCCATATGTTTTCTTTCTTAATCGTAAGAATGTGAAACACGACGTGATAAATAGGGAAAGAAACAAATATGCATTGAAAAGCATTATTTAGTCGTTTGGAAAAATAATAATTATACCAAAAAAAAAAAACACTTTAGGGGAGGGGAGTAGTGGGTTTACGAAATTGACCTTGTGGGTCGATCTAGATCGCAGGGTTTGAACTTTGAAGAGGTTGGGATATCAACGGATTTTGCGTAAAATATGGGCTGATTTTTTGGCTTCTTCGTGGGGTATTTGTAGAAACGGGCTGGTGTGTGTGCCTTTAATTTTATTTTATTTTTATTTACTTCCTAAGATGGAAAGATTTAGATGGATATTTGCGAGACTTGTGCATATGATTCCTTATATCAGACACAGCTGGTTCCACGGAAAGTTTGGGGCCGTTGGATCTAGATTCTAGAGTGTTCATTGGCTATTTTGTTTTAGTACCTTACTATGTGGTTGATGGGACGTACCAGATCTAACACCTGGTGCCTCATCCAACGGCCACAAAAGGGATTTCTTATAGAAAATGACTTTAGAGGAACACGTGGAAGGAGACCCTTCATTCCATGTTCCCGACAAAGAATAGGAACTAAGAGTAATAATCCTCATGATAATGAGGGGTTCTGGTACGGTGTTATTATTATAGACCTAGAGATCCACAAAGTGCAATGCAGTTAGAATATGATCTGGACATCTGGAATGACGGAGGATTAAGTTTAGTACTACTTTTCAATGGAAAAATACCCTCTCCATTTAATGGAGGTTCGAATAGTACTTTTATCTCACAAATTTTATGTGTCTATCTCTCTGGATTTCTTCAGTAACGGAAGAGAAGTCAGATCCCCCTTTTCCTTGTTATGAAACATGATCTCCAAGGATAAAAGCTTAAAGGGGAACCTCCATGATCATTAGACATCATACCCTATTGTTTGGTATGTTTATCATATGAATATCAATCATGCACAATGAGACAAAAGCATAAAAAAGCCGAGTTAAAACCAATTAATTCCACATCATAAAATAAATACCAGATGAAGATTTGAGAGGGTTTCATAAAAGTTCAATTTGCAGACAGAAAACACAGACCGATCAGATGTCATATATCTTGAATATCAACTATGAAATATCAAATTTTTTGTTGAAAAACATCTAGGATGATGGAATAGAGTATGAGAAGATCTACATTTGACAGACAGGAAATTCAAGTAAAACACTCTTTGAATCTAAAACCTTTCCTATCTTTAGACCGATCGCTATCCCCTTCCTCTTAAAAATTATAAATAAATAAAAAAATCTGTTGCAAAGGCAAGGTTGGATTTAGATCTTCACCATAGTTTATCAGATTTGTTACTAAAAAGACAAGGTGGACGCGGTGTTTGAAAAAGGGTGAAGGATGAAGGGCGTATGGAGAGATGACAGGGTTGAATTCTCCAACTCGCATATCTAATATTTGCTTATAAAAAGAATCAGATGTGTTAGCAAAGACTGCCCAACCATTTTGCCTGTCTTTTTTTGCTTCTAAATATTAGCCATGAACACTTCAAGTCAAGAAACAATAAATATGAAGACACTGGTGAGGTAATCATTATTCATTACACATTAATGCGAGCTTCCTAAATTAGTAATAATAAAAATTTCCAAATGAATTTTGAGTTTTGAGGGAAAGAAAGAAAGACGACCTCACGCACTTACCGTGAGCTCCCCTTTAATTTGGATGAGACATCCGCAAGGACCTGACCAATTGGAGAGTGGACATAATATAAGCCTCATGGGTCATGATAAATACTCAGCCCAAATGTAGCAAATATCTTCAATGCCCAATTTTATAATATTCACGGTAACATTTGAAGCTGAAGATTTCTGTGACTGACATAAGAGACTTACATGTTGTCTTCATCGCATAGTCGGCCCCCGCGCGCACAAAAAAAAATTCGTGGCAGACATGAATCCACCACTTCCACACAAATCCTATATGAATAATAATTTGTTTCCTACATGCTTATCGGATATTTTACTAGATCTGAACCCATTAGCCAAGCATTGCATGGGATAGGAATAAAATCAAAAATCAAATTTCCATTATTAGAAATATCAATTAGAACCAAAATTATTAGCACCAATGATTCTTTAATTAAGATTTGAAATTCTATCTCCAACTTAGATATGGAATGACAACTAAAATACCACTTTATTCAAAAAACTAAGCTGACTTGATGGAAGAAGAATTACACCTCATAGCTATACCAAAACAATATCAATTATAACAAAGAAAAATCTTTCTAGAAATATCAAAGGACCAAGCAAAATCGTTTCAAAAATCAAACTGCTAAATCATTAAAAAGGATATTGAACCAACTGTTAATAAAAAATCAAATATAAAATGATTTTTTTATTCAGCTCAATTCAATCTTCGAACCAAATCAAATTGCAAATAGTCAAATATATTAAATTTTTACAAATTTCATCATTTTATCTTAAAATTCTAATCTTATTATACACAACATATATTTGTATGTTTAGAAAATATTTAAAAATCATTTTAACCTGTAACTCATAATTTTAATCCAGTTGTGATTTATGATGTGATTTGATAGTTTTAAACACTTTTTATACTCATTATCTATTTGACTTTTAAAATAATAAAAAATAGTCACTTAAAAATTGTTATAATTGAGAAATTCACTCTGATTTTAATCAATAAAATTTTAGTTGTTTGTTAAAAAAATTAAAGAATATTGGAAAATAAGACAAAAATTAAAATTAGAGTTCTAATTCAAACCCCTAAAAAATAAAACTAATTTTGTTTGAATTCAATATTATTCTTACATCCATGTAATTCCCACCTAAGTTTTACTTGTTTGCAAATCCAACACTCCCTACTTCTTTCCTACAACTCTAGTTTAATTCTTTTATATTGATTCCTATGGTAGATATTGGGTTCGACGCCGGTATATATTTATTACATATGCTAATAAGTAATTTTAAGGTATTATTTAAGTAAGTAAAAAAAACATTAGAATATACAAAATTATATTGTCCATGCTCCTCTAAATAGGAAGATCCTATATTTACATACCAGCACAGTAAAAAAAAAAGTATCTCAACATAAATAAATAAACAACTAGATGTAATAATAAATAAAGTTGAGGGAAGATGCAAAAAATACCTGAGAATTCGCGGAGGAGGTTGCTGCGGGGAAGGTGCGCGTTGACGGAGATTCAGATACCCGTTACTCTGATTATTATTATTATTTTTATTATGAAGGCTAATATGATTGTTATTGTTGTTATTAGTGAGGTTAGCAGTAGTGGGTAAGGGTCTACTAAGATTTGAAGAAGAATCTTTCTCGGTTCTAACCACCCTCCGATCGATCCGAACCGTTGTTGTTGTTGTCCTCTGAACCGGGTTGTTTGAAGAAGAAGGGTCGTGTTTGACCTGCACCTTCATGCACCTTAGTCTCTTCCTGTTACCCCACTGCAGCCCCAAATCCGACGTCGTTGCTGCTTGTCTCATTCCATCGGAGCTACCCCTCAGCAACAGCGACCCGGCCCCACCACTACTACTATCCCCTCCAACTTTGTCTCTTTCTCTAACGCTATTGCCATGATGAGACTCTTTATCCATCATCGCCCCCCCTTCTTACCTGTCATCGTCACCATTAATTAGGTTAAGTTTCTAGGGATATTGCTGAAATAATAACAAAAAATAATATGATTACATACATACATTCATACAACAAACAAACTTGAAATTGGTGTTGGATTTGTATTATCTGCCACTTCTTATAATTATTTTCATATATATATATATATATATATATATATTTATGATGCGTTACGCTTATTACCCATCTTGTAGCACTACTACTATATTTTAGTTAGATAATATCATAATAATAAAGAAGGTGCGTTGGAGGGTCCACAGTTTTCGAGAGGGGAAAAGGAAAATGAAAACCATGGGAATCGCGCGGTGTGAGCATCTTCTTCCAAGATCAAGACAAGAAGTGGGTGATGAAAATTGTGAGGGATAACGGAAATTTATAATTGGATTCAACATGGTTGCACATGGACTGCGAGATTTTCAACCATAATTTGTGGGGAAATGATATGTGAAAACGAAAAAATGAAAGGAAGAAAAAAAGAAAATTGATCAAATAATACATGAGAGCTTGGAAGGTTCAATGGCTTCTCTTAGACTTGGCTTGTTCAATCGGTTTGCTTGACTCTGCAGATTTCAACTATTGAGTAAGATTTGCTGTTCAGGTTTTGCTCTTTAAGCCAATTGACTAACATTTCGATTCACAAGCAGCAAAAGAAAGAGGTGAAAAAGAAGAATTGAAGAAGGAATTGAACATAGAAATAGAGAAAGCCATAACCGAAACAGAGGACATAAAATCAACTATATTTGTAAATGATAAAAAAAAATTCCAAAATATTTGCAAGGGGAAGAGATCCAAAAGCATGAAATTGAAACCGTAAGGGATGAAAATCAACGCATTACAGAAAACTTGCACGATGTTAGCAACCAGAAGAAAAATGAGACAGTTTTCCGATTTTCGGAAATAGATGAAGAGGCAGGGGAAAATCATGGAACCGAAAATTGGATTAACATTACAGTGAAATTCAACACCTCAGTTCCGATTTTAGGTCAGTGAAAATTTATAATTTCTCACCTAAACTAATCCGATTCCGTCAAAACCCAAGCCTTAAGACGCACCACAAAAGCTCGCTGGTTTCAGTTCTGAAGCTTTGTAAAATGCAAATCTATTCCTAAAATCCAACTAATAACAACATTTCAGAGCTTCGATCTGCAACCACGGCCACAAGTACAAACTCAGGTACAATCTAGCAGAGAGTCAAGAGTTCCGAAATTCGACGATTTTTCGAGAGAAAAATGTATCTGCAGATGCGAAAACAGAAAACCGCAAAAAACTTAGCACAAAGACCAAACATGAAATAGAAGAAGCGAACAATTGAGAAAAAAATCTTTCTCTGCGTCAATTCCAAACCTCTAAAACTAGAAATTAACGAGCACCTTCAAATATCGCAAATAAACGAATGAAATCTTCTGAAGAGAATTAACAATGTGATTCTGACAAATTCTGTCAAATCCTTGTCTGATACACCTGCAGATAGAAAAAAATGAGACGAAAAAAACAAAGTCAAGATTAGCGATTAGATTATACTCAAAATCCAGAAAGAAAAATAGCAAAAGAAGAAACAAAATTGAAAATTGCATTAACCTTATTCAATGTTCAAAAGATAGCAGATCCTCAACATTTACCGTTCACTAATCACAATTCGCGTCGCAGACGCAGATTGGCGTAACAGAAAATGGTCGAAACGAAGAAATAAAATAAAAAGAAAAAGTCTTAAGAAAAATAAATTAGAAGATGTAAGAAGGGTACAGGGTGTTTCTTGTTCTTCTTCGCTTTGTTCTCAGTGATAGAGCGAAATGCTCTCTGTTATATACTTCTTCTGCCACGCTCCGGATACTGTTTACCGTTGATCTCTAATCTGACGGCTCTCGCTTACCCTCGCTTGAACCATACATAGAAACCCGTTACGTCGTTTACGTGAGCCCTTCTGCCGTTTAATTTTTCTAACGGCGTTACCCCTATTGACGGAATCTGCAGAGCCGTCAGATCCCGATTATTTATTACTTCTATTTTAAAATTGCTTTTTGTTTTATTTTATTTTCGCACTGGTTCATGCTCGCGCCCAGAAATGATGGTTGGAATTGCAAGTTAACTAGGGTTAGTTAACCTGATGATGGTTAGTTTTAGCATCACCATTTACTAAACCAGAACACTGATTTGTTTCTCTTCGGTCTTCATTTTCTGCAATCACTGATCAGATGTCGGGACTTTTACTTATTTTATTTTATATGTAATACATTAATATTGGTGATAAATAATAAGCAATGTTGTTGATGCAGTCTTTTTATGGATAACAAAATAGATTTTATACAAGTTATGTTAAAAATGAGTTTATTTTTCATAAATTTTGTATAAAACATATAATGAATAATATTAAAAATATTTGTTTAAAAGTATGTTTTCATCCAATAACTAATAATTAGAATAGATTATGTGTTTGTAAAGAGAGTTAATATATTAATAAAGATGGATGGATGAAAATAGTTTTATTAGGATTTTGAATGAGACTTTCAAGAAAGTGAAGATCTTCTTTTTCGAAAGACTTGTAAAGTTAATCGAAAGGTGAATGATGTTGTGATGGATAGGAAGGCGGATGAGCCTTCTTATATGATTAAATTATTGCATAACAAGTGTTCTATGTCATTTTTTGCTTTTGATGGAAGGGATTTTGGTAAGCTAGAGATTAAGATATCCCTTCCTTCAATATCGAAAAAAGACATGGAGCATTTTAAGGAAGTTTCTATTCCGGATGAAGAGTATAATGACTAGTGCAAACCTTGGAAAGGATGGCTCATGGTTACAATACTTGGTATGTGTATTAGTTTTCAGATGTTGGAGGTGAAGTTAAATGGTGATTGGGCTAAAAAGGTTCAATTAAGAATATTGATGGTCTAAAATATTATTATCAAGTATTGTTTGTGTCGGATGGAAACAATAATATGGTAATCTTTGAAGGTATTTGGATGATTGTTGATCATTATATTTTAGTGCAACAATAGAGACCTTTCTTTTTGGCCAATACCTCAGTGAAAAGGAAGGTAGCAGTTTGGATTAACATTCCAAAATTACCAATTCAGTTGTATAAAATGAAATTCTTGGGAGAGTTGGTTCCATGTTAGAATTGATGTTTAAAATTGATAAAATAATTCTATTCTATTCATTTTTAGGTCAATTTGCTAGAATATGCATACAAATTGATCTTGATAAGCCTCGGCAACCAAAAATTATTTCTCATGGATATATTTTGAATCTTCAATATGAAAATATTCATCTAATATGTTTCAAATGTGATAGGCCATAAGGATAATGCTTTTGTGGATCCTTTGGCTGGTCCAATAGGGGTAGCTTAGAAGAGTGTAGCGGTGGAAGTAGGTGCAAATGTACCAATGGTGGAGGATTTACTATGGTGAAGCAAGGGAAAGTTGTCTTTTTTAAAATTTCCTTTTGTAACAGATGACATATTTTCTACACAAGATATGATACTATTATTTGCATTAATGTTGATTCTAACATGTGTGGGTTGTAGATTTTTGCCAAGAAAAACGTATATAGAAAGCCCCATCATGGGGACATTGATGGTGGAGAAGTAGGGTACAATATGATGAAGGTAGGAATAAAAAAAAAAACATTTCCTAATAATGGGAATAAAGGATCTTGATTTCAAGATCTTGATAAAGGGTTAGTAAAGGCATGTTAGGTCATGGGGGGTAAAAAGTGGTTTATAGGCCAAAATGGGAGTTTGGTCAGGTGTCATTTGCTAGAGGTAGGGGGTAAAGCTGATTCAGTGAGCCATAACAATGCTAAACTCAAAAAGGCGACGGTAATGGTCCAATTTAAATAAATAAGAGTGTCAAAGACGATGAAGTCCTAGAAATAAAGCTTTTTTTGTTAGAAAAAAAGGAAGGCTAAAAAGGTGTTGTAACCAGTGCCAAATTTGATGAAGTCTTAGAAATGATTTGTGTTTTTCAAAATATAGGCACATGTTTTGTTTTTTGACTGGATTACAAGCATGATGTTTTTAACACTTTGGCAAGCGTACCAATTTGTCCAAGTAATAATTAAACGGTAAGTCCGAATGTTGATTCCATAGGGACTTTGTTTGTACTCAAAGTTAATACATGTTTGTTTCTAAATAATTAATGAATCAATTTGGTTATTTAGAGTAAAGAGCATATAATTAAACTTGACCTACTAAACTATAAAGTAGTATAAATGCAAGGAACAAAGACACAAACACTCGAAGTATTGTAGTGATGGTTGAAATACAATGCGATGTATGTTGGAAACTTAGCTAACTGAAACTAAATTTGATGCAATATTAAAGATTTTTCGCTATTCAATATCATTTTTCAATCACCTCATCTACTAATATATTCTAGCCATGATTCGTCAAGTGCAAGACCCTAAATCACTTAATTTAATTCCTATTCCCTTAAGAGTTACATTAACGATTTGCATTAAGATTAAAGATGAACAACTTAGGCTAAACAAAACCATTTTATCCCTAGAAATGGTACATTTAGAAGTGTTTTTCAATTCTAAGGAAATAAACCTTTTCCAATGTATTAAAACCTATAATAAAGTATGAAAATGGATGATCAAACCACTAGCATGATAATAACTCAGAAAAACAATAATAATGCGGAAATGACATTGAATAGATAGTTATAATCATTACATCAAAGCATTTGGTTGTTGAGCTCCCAACAATGGGGGTTTTAGCCTCTCATTTTCATGAGAGACTTATACAAATGGAGGATTAGGACAAAGGAAATGGAATGGGTGGAAGGAAATGAAGAACAAAATGATAAATGGCAGCTCCAATGGTGTGGAAGGACGCTTCCTTCGTGACCTAAGTGTTCTTTTCTAACTCCCAAGTGCTCCAAGATAATCTTCTTTTTCCCTCATATTTCTCCTTAAAACACAACTCAGTGTCGTGGTCGCGCTTAGAGGGAATGTCGCGTTAAGCGCGCCTTCAGTGACTAGTTGGATAAGTGACAACACGCTAAGCGAACTGGTCATGCTGATCGGGCCTCTGCGCGCTAAGCAAGCAGCTTCAAATCCTGAATTCTATTGGATATAGAGGGAGTAGCAAGAAGATGAAGCTTGTACCTTTAGAAGAAAGTTTTGAGCTTTTCACATGTCAAGGATTTTTAATTTGATCAAGTGTATGAGAGGTTAATCTTATGATCCTTGCATTGCATGAACATGATCATTAACTTGCATACATGATTTCATTAAAGCATTAAAGCTATTCATGTTTTCAAAAGAAATGAAATTATCATGGCCAAGTTTTTGAAAAAAATGAAATTTCACTGCTTTAATCGATTACACAACGAATTAATCGATTACAAGCTTCTGTTTTAATTCTGGAAAAGCCATGAAGAACATTTTAATCGATTACCATGCTTTTGTAATCAATTACATAGCACAAAATGAAAATCGTGTTTTTCTGTGTTAATCAATTACCATGAATCATGATCGATTACTGAAGTTCAGTTTTTATATGTGCTTGAATGACTTAATCGATTACCATATTTTGTAATCGATTACATAAGTATATTCTGGAATTGTGCACCGTCTGCTTTAATCGATTACCACAATACGTAATCGATTACACAAGCTTGTTTCAAAACTAAACCTGTCTGTTTTAATCAATTACGCCTTAGATTAATCGATTACTTTGCTCGTTGTAAGTTTCTAGAATAAGCTTTGAACATTTTAATTGATTATTTAATCATTTAATCAATTACATATGATAATTTAATCGATTACTTGACACTTTAATCGATTACATTCTGTTATAAAAGTTTGTTATAAATAGATTGAAGGCTTTTCTGAAAACTTAACTTACAGACTTCGATTTTTCTAAGCATACACAAGCATTCTCAAAGTTAGAAAGAATTTTCTGAGTTAGCAAAGTTCTTGTTCCACTCTTTAATCTTCATGGTGTATTGAAAGATTTCTTGGACAAGATTTTCAAAGATATTTTGAAGAGAAAGTTCAAAATTTGATTTCTGCATTTCAACTCTGATTGGTAAATCATATTCTTTCATATTCATTGGATCATCAGGTTGTCTCTCTTCATTATCGCATATTGTAAATTCATTTTTGTATTCTTGATGATTTGAAATTATTATAAAGGATTCTTTAAGCTTTTTCTAGAGTGGTTTTCTCTAGAGGGAAGAGTAGAGAAGAGTTCTCTATGTCTTGAACATTAGGAATCTAATAGAATTTTAGATTTTTGTTCTTTATCTAGGTTTGATAAAGAGTAATTGTTGTAAAGCTTGTAAGAAATGAAATTAATAATAGTGGAACTCTAATCTAGTGTTGATTAGAAGAAACTGGATGTAGCTTCTCTTGAGAAGTGAACCAGTATAAATTCTTGTGTTGTTTTCTATTCCTAAATCTCTTCTTGTTATCTTGATCATTGATTCTTGGAGTTATCTTCATTAACCAACAAGTTCTATTTTTAGCAATTGATTTCATGGGCTACGTGGTTTGATTGATTTAAAGTATTCTTGATTCTATTGTGATTAAGATCCTATAAACTCTGATTTTCTAAAAAGTTTTAAAAGGCCAAGTTTAAACCAATTTACCCTCCTCTTGGTTATGGTGGGTGTTCTTATTGTTTTTCAAATTCTCCTTCCATGCCCTTGTAGTGAATTTCTACAAAAACCATACAAACAACACCTTATAATCAACAAATTTTAGCATCTACTGGATAAAAGCTCATTAGAGGCTAATTCCTAATTTTTAATCACACAAAAAAGAATTAAAAAGAGAAAAGATGAGATAATTGTTATGTAATTTATATTTAACTTTACGTATGCATAGCAATTATCAGATGTGCTGAAAGAGAATGTCATTTATCTAGATGAATATATTCTTCTTTTTTGGTGAATAAGTGGAGATTGTTGCATCTTTAGATATGGAAATCAAAAGTGGGACTATTTGTTAGTTAGATAATACTGGACCTTTACAGGTCAACCATTTTTTCCCTTCTCAATGGTTTTTTTGGTGCAATTGTAGATGTGCATAAAGTAAAGACTTTGTGAATCTTATGACTGGGATAAGATAATATTTTACTTCTCTTGTTTTTCTTTTGGAGATGTATTTGTGGGAAGCTCATAAACACTCTAGTGTGGTTTAATGTTTCTTTTGCTAAGGAAGCTCGTGGGCACTCTGGTGGTATTTGGTGCCTATGGGATTTGGTTATGTGGAAGGTGAAAGTTCTTGAGCACTCATGTTTGTCCATATGCATGAGAGTTTGTTGGAGGTGTAACGCCTTTTATTAAAATAACTCTTCATACTAAAAAGAATTAAAATCTGAAAATTATATTAGATCTCGTGTATAATAAATGAAGTCAAACAAATACGTCTTTACACAAGTAAAAATATTATTCTCAAATATGGGTATTTAAAAATAACCAATGTTAAAAATATAATGTAATAAACCACATTCGGCATATCATTTTGAGTACTGACAAAGTTTAATATGTATATAGAGATAATTAAGTCTTCAAGCCTCCTCAATTTTAGCAGTTTCTTCCTTTTACTCTGAAAACAAAACTTTTAATGAGATAATAATCTCAGTGAATAAAACAAACCTAAAGTGTTTTTAAATAGTGTTGTTCTTAACCGGTGCAATAATCCAAAAAATCAACCATGGTATCCCCAATGAATTTATAATAAGATTATATATATATATATATACTCCAATAAAATTATATTAAAATAATCACAATTCATCGCATTCTAAATAAATAAAATATTTAAATAAACGACAACACCTTAATGCATTCAAATAAATATAACAGACACAACTTAGTGATTCCCAAAATCACAAGACTCAATTCTTTGATTCTCAATACCAGGGTAGATCTCATATTCTTCAAAGGTTCTACGAACTCATATTCCATGTAATGACGTCTCACTACCTTTCCATCATAGATGAAGGTATCCATAATCTCTTCTCCATCCTAGATGGAGGTATCTATAATAATTTCATTTTCATGTCAAATGGAGGTATCTATCATATATTTCAAAATTATCAATTTATGATATGAACAATGTTTCATTCATGGTTATAATTAAATAAGCACACAACTATATAAATACCAATATTGTCATTCACGCATAAGGCATAAACACACTTGTGAGAAAATACCACATAGTAACATCAATGTTTATATGTGTGTGTGTATACCATTCATACCCCAAATTTTTCTTTACCACTTTTATTCAAAAAATTAAATATAATATAGTCCAACATAAATCAAAAGCGGTTAGACTTATATTCAGCGACACAAATATTGAATGGGAAAAGAACTCTCCCACATCCCCGTATATTTAAAATGTCATTGAAGTTTGTTGTCTTAAGATGAAATATTAGCGCAACACAATACAATACAAATCAATTAGTTAAAGAAATTATACTTGTTCTAAAATATATTTGATACTACGTGAACATCTAAAACAACGTAAATTCTTGAATTCTTTATATCAAGAACACCTTAGAAGAAATTGTTCATAAAAGAATTATACCATGAAAGTTTAGAAGAATTTTGTTTAACTCACTTCTTGAAGTAAGTAATTCAAGTTCTTCGTTATGTTTTCATCAACAAAATTTCTCTATTTTCTTCCTTCTTCTCAACCTTGAAGACCTCACTAATGTCAAGAGAGATTGTTTATTTGTGTGTTTCTAAAACAATTGTTCATCCTTATGTAAGAGTTGTACATAATTTGAAACTATATCTTTTGATATTTGTTTTTTCTTTATTTCTTATTTTCATTATCTTTAACCAATCTAATATATTATTGTACTAATATCTTTTCAAAAAATATAGCAATCTAATGTATTAAAACAATTTAATCTATCTTTTTATTTACTAGAAGATATATTTAAATTATCTTTATCTAAACAATTATTGGATTATTTTTGGGATGTTATAGGATGAATTATTGTTCTTGGTTTCTGACAATTGTTTATGACAATATTCATATTTGTCTTTGTCAAAGTTTATGAGATGATTTTAAGTCTCTAGCCTTAGATATTGATACGGCCTGGGCAGTTGTGGGGGATTGTAACTCTATCCTTCGTTCTCATGAAAGGAAATATGGCTTTCTTTCTTTATTTTTTAGAGATGTTCTATGTTTTTATCAAATGATGGAGGATTGTGAGCTCATTGACATTAATTTCCAAGGATATCCATTTACTTGGAAAAGAGAAGATTTGGAGCAAAGGTTTGAAAGAGTGTTGATTAATTTGCATTGGAGGTTGAAATTCCAAGATGCTACAATTTTCCACTTGCCTCTTTTTAAGTCGGGTCATAAGCCTCTTTAGACAAAGTTGGTGGTTAATGTTGGGCAAAATAATCTTAGAAGGTTTTCATTTCATGGTTGCTTAGGTTTACTCATGATTATTTCAATAAGTTTTTGAGAACTAATTGGAAACCTTTATGTTCTTAGACCTAATATCTTTGAGAGTTTTTTTTTTCCTTTCTACAACTTTGTAGTAAGATAATAAACAAGATTTAACAAAATGATAAACAACACATGAGTATTAATAAGCTTTAAGTTATAACAATCTTGTGTCAGTTGATCCATGTGCTCGGTAATAATACATGTGTTCTTTAAATAAACTAGAGTCATGTTCATAATTTTATAAAATTATTATTTTACATTTTTACTTAGCTATTTTATTAACATTTTTTTTTCAAATTTTAGAGAATGACATAGTCATTACTATCATTTTGTTTTTCCAATTTTTAGATATATTTTTTATTTGTTGTGATATGTCCATGGGAACATATAAGAGCATTTATAATGTATGGTTGCTAAAATGAGTTGTTTGTCTTAATTTTGTAGGTCTTACAATTCTTTTTTGTAGATTAAAATGGTAGAACAAGAAGTCACTACCAATACTATCTGATAGGGAGCCAATGGCATGTTGGGGCTGTCAGCAAAGGCCCACGTAGAGGATAACTACATATGTCTAAGCAGTTACACCTAGTTGCAGTTAGGACTATGCAAAAAATCCAAATATATAAAACCAATCCATATCCAATCCAATCTAATCCACTTTAAATCCATTTAAATGGTATGGTTTCAAACCCAAATCCAATTTTTTGGATTTTAAATCTAATCCAATTCATTGGATATGGATTGGATATTTGTTTGAATTTTTAAATCCAATACAACTTTTCAAATGATGACGGCTAGCTTTTTTGGACCAACTTCAGTAGGAGTTAATTTTTGGTCGTTGTAGTCTAGAGCTATTTTTTCTGACGTCAACTGATCATGTTTTTAAGCCATCATCAGTTGAGACTGTTTTTCGGTTAATGTTCATAAGGGGTTTTTTGGTCGACGTTGGTCAAGACTCTTTTTTTACTGATGTCGTCCAAAGTTTTTTCGGCCAACATTAGTTGAGACTATTTTTTGGCAGATGTCAACTACTTTTTATCGATGTCTGTCAAGATTATTTTTTTGTCGACATCGACTAGATTTTTTTTTGTCGACATTAGACGAGGCTATTTTTTAGTTGACGTCGAATAGGATTTTTTTGGCTAACATTGACTAAAAAACATCATCGACCGACATTGACCATAAAAATCTAGCTGACATCGGCCAAAATATTTCCCCAATTGACGTCGATCGAAAAAATCTAGTTGATGTCAACAAAAAATATCCCTAATCAACGTCTCCCAAAAGAAATAGTCATTATTGATGTTGGTCAACAAACCCTACCTGACGCCAACAAAAAAATAGTTTCAATCAGCGTCAACAAAAAATCTAGCCAACACCGACCAAAAAATAGTCTCGGCTTATGTTAGCCATAATATATCAACGACCGACATCAAACAAAAAAAACCTTACCAATGTCGACCACAAAAACTCTAACCAATTTCACAAAAAAAAAAAAAATAGTCACGGTCGACACCCATCGAAAAATCCCTAGTCGATGTCAACCAAGAATATCAACGACTAACATTTACTAAAAATCATAGTCAACCTCAACCAAAAAATAATCCTACCTAAGATCGACCATAAATATACTTGACTAACATCAATCTAAAAATAGTTCTGGTTGATGTTGGTTTAAAAATGTCTAGGCCAGTGTCAGTCGAAATTGCCCTAGTTGAGATAGGTAAAAAATATCGTAACCAAGATCGATAAAAAATAGTCTTGACCCAGATTTGTTAAAAATAACACTTGCTGAAGAGAACTCTTGTTATTTCAGTATACTATAACTCATTTCGACAAAATACACCAAGATAATTATTATTATTCAAATTTGATGTCATACTTTTAAGTTGTCCTTCAAATAAAAATTATCCCAAACTTTAGATAAACAAAAGCATCAACGAAATAATCACAACTAATAAAATAGTCGTACTTTATCCCAATGACTCTGTTTGTAACACCCCGTGTGCACCCGGTGTATTAACATCTTAACAATATCAGAGTAACACAAAATACTATAATAAAGTAAAAGAAACTGCAGAAGCATATCTAGATCACCTTTCTTGACACATTATGTATGGTACAATAATTAGAAGTATGGTATATATATATATATATATCTAGCCCTTATTGATCCAGATAATAACAACCAATAAAATCAGGCAGATAACAACCATATCTATAAAGATATGACAGGAGACAGAAACTACCTCACCATGTATACGCCACAGAAAGCTCCATGCTCACAGATGCTAGTCCAAGCAGTTCACAATGCTTGATCCTATTGATTTCCCTCACAAAGAAATTCATCTTCTTCATCCTACATACCTGCAACATAACCCCACACGGGGTGAGATAAAAATCTCAGTAAGTCCAGGGTTCTTGGAGGTCTTTCCTCCCCCTGATTCACTATCAAACATCTCTCCCATACTAAATGTTATGGGCGCCTAACAAGGCCTGTGCCCTCAACCTCTGCACTGAGAAATCATCTGTCTAGTACGTAGACTACCTCAAGCTCCATGAGCATAAACCTCATCTCATATAATAACTATTAGCCATCTCGGCTTCCTCATCTCATATCTATATGTATTCATCATATGTGTGACACATATCCAGGGAATAAGTTCTCTGGAACTTAGTCCCACGCCTGGGGCCATCATCTGATAAACACAAATCCCCAGAACCTCACTGAACTCTAACAATGCCTGAGGAATCTCTCAACTCA
>PYAF01006333.1:400452-412243 GCA_007407185.1 Glycine tomentella
ATCATCAACCATTCCACATAATTATCAAAATCAGAACACTAACCTAGTGTTTATATTCAGCGCAATCAATACAATTAAATAAATAGTGACCCCCAAGCAAGGAAATCACTCCAAGAAACACTGAACTTACCTGGTGTGACCATGCTTTATCCTCTATCTCCATCTGGCTAGTCCATGCCGCTGATATCATCATGCCTTGCCCTATTCAATTATGCAGCACAGTCACATTAGAACCATTATACTAGGTATATTACAACGGTACTCAACCGTTGAAATGAAAGGAAACATGATTCCTTTCCAAAACTTCTCAATCAACTAACTTAGGGTTATCGGCCTAATCACTGCATAGGCCCCCTCACAGATCCTCAAAAGGATCATTCTCAGTCTGACCACGGCCTTAGAGTCTTAGTAAGACTCTATATCAGTCAATCCAATGGTCTATATGTGCCTAACTCACCAGTTATTCATCATGGACAAATCCAACATATCGATGCATATTCACCGTTTATTTGGCCTCATGAACATTTCTTATAAAGGCACTTGGGTTCTTTTCTATCTCAGAACCCCTCATCCACTCACTCTTCTTCCTACTCATACCAATCTCAGGTTTAAGCCAACTTTATCAGAAATTCAGTTTTTCAGTGTACTTTGTCCTCACTCACACACTTCCTGAGAAACTTCCCAGGAGATCACCCATCCCAAGATTGCTCCAAGTCAAGCACGCTTAACTGTGGAGTTCTTATGTTATGGGCTACCGAAAAGTAGATGCATCTTGTTGGTATAGGTAATACCTATTAAATCTTTTTAAGTTATCCTCAACTGTACAGTCTCATACCTGCACAGCCTCTAGATCCCTCTCGTTCGGGTGTGTTTCGATTCATTCATGTGCCCCTCCCGCTGGAAGCCTGCCAGGAGCCGCTCCTTGTCCGTGCCTCACTGCACCGGCGATCACTCCCCGCCCTCGTCAGCGCCCGGGATGTTACAGTTCTAGTATCCAAGAAGTGCCTTCTTCTCCGCTCAATTTAGCTCTCTCTGTAGAATCTCAGAAATTGGGGTTTCTCTCACTCTTTAGACTAGAATTTAGCTCATGTAAGGTCCTAATCATGTTTAATGGTAATTGGAAGGTGTTTAGGTGAGGTATAATGAAGGTATGAAACTCCCAAGCTCATCCATGGCTGCCTGGGTTAGAGGAAGAAGAAGAACAGGGGTTTTTCCCCTTCAAAACGTGAAAAAGGCCTAAAATACTGGGTCTGCCGACATTCCAGCGCTAATAGCGCCATATCTGGCGCTAATCGCGCTAGTTATTCGAATAAAAAGGGTCTCCAGACCATACTGGCGCCACTCTGGCGCTGTTGGCGCCAAAAATCGTGAAAATTAGCCTTCTGCTACAGTGCCACGCTATCAGCGCCAGATCCCACGCTATCAGCGCCAAGCTACAATGCAGCTACAGTAAAATATTATTATTTTATTATTTTTTTAATTAATTTTTTTTTAACTTTGGTTATTACACTGTTACAAAGGTACCAAAGCATAATTGAGTCCCAATATTTTACAAAAATAAATACAATGTTGCCATTAATATTAAACAATAATTTTGACATCATAAATTCTTCCAGAATAATTATACAAAAGTGACCAGGAAAAACTCAATCTGCCAGTTGCCCACTGAATAAAAACACACATCATTAGTATGTGTTGGCATACATGCATTGTAATGAGTGGATATTCCAAAGCAATTGGTCCCTTTATCCCTCCTTAATCCTTATGCCGTAAATGCCACCATCCCTTGTAAGTTGTAATTGCTTCTTCAGAAATAGATTATACAATGGTAGTTGCAATATCTATTTGCCAAACTACAAATGTAAAGACCCTTCTTCCCAATCCTAGTAGTGTCCCAATTGTATTTACAAAGGAGGGACAGAATATGTATGTACAAGTACAACCATATAACATAATGTAACAATAATCATACTTTGGTCTTTAGTAGTGCACATTACAGGAAGTTATTATGCACTGAAACCCCTTTGCAGAGAACTCCAGGGATTGGAAGGAATACTGACACAAGCTTGTGCTGAAGCCTCAGCCATTTGCTCCTTCTTTATCCCTACATTGCAGATGTTTGCAAAGGACCTCATGTGTTTCATCCCGTATTGAGACAAGGATCCACAATGTGTCTCAAAAGTCCTCACCTGCATTCAAAATAGATTAAAGGGTGAAGCATTTTCTCATAAACCAAAGTGAACAAGAAGATGTTCTACTGTAAGCAAGAAAAGTGTCAATTCCATGTTCAAGTTCAACAATGTTTGCCCTTGTTAAGGTCTCACAACCATGTTTGCACTTGTTCATGTGTAAAGAGTTTATTTTTGCAATTAGAAGCCATCACAAAGCTCAACTTCATCATTGCTTCAAGGGTCAAGCCAAAAAGCAATGAATCTAATTATATTATAGTAGTACTAAAATTTTATAGTAAAGAATATATGAACTGACAATGTAGGGAGTTTTATACTCCAACCAATTAGAAACTAAAATGTACAATAATTTTGTTAACGCTTATAATAACTATCTTAAAAGTCATCCCTAACATAAGTTCTATTTAATTCACAGTGTAAAACGTCTTTATACTATCAATGCATAGATTATAAACTTATTTTTATACGAAAAGTCTATCTATCATATTGAGTTCAGAACAAAAATGATACCATGGTTTTCAGGCAGTGCCAGTCATCAACAAGTGCCGATCCAGCCGGTCTAACAGCGTTGAGTACTTCTGGACCCTTTTCAATGCCAAATAAAAGCTTCCCAATCAATTTTACACTGTTGTCTACATGCATTCTATGAGACATTGCTTCCAGAACTTGTTTCTGAGCTGTATTTTTCCTGATAGAACCCTCAGGAGCTTTGCGGAACTGGCAATAAATAAACAGTGAAGACAGAGTCAAGATATACACAATATAATAAGCCAAATTTAATGGCACACAGAATAAAATGTGGCATCAGATTATATGCTTTATTTTCTTGTAGTTTTAGCATTTGGTGCCAAACATCCAAGAGAAAAGAGGGTTACTAGCAACTCCCCCGTGTTTTAATAGCAACAAAACATGAGATGTACACAACTTTACAAATTTATCGATTTTACTTCCCAATTTGTCATATCTGACTAGTTAAGTTTTACTGCATACAAATACTCAAAATATCTGGTTATGGCATCCTATTTATTAACTCTTCTACTTTACTCTCAACACTCGGCAACATTAATTTTCTTTTTATCCATAAAAATTGAACTCAGGTATTAGGAGGTTAATAACAACTCTCGCACACTGCTCAATCAACTGAATTAGATCTCTTTAGGAACATTAATTTAAGCAAACAATACGATTTGTTCTCATTCTCAGTTCGTCGTCATGTATGTTCATTGGTTGTCACTGGTGAAGACATGATCAAGAAATTAATTCATAACATAAAGAATAAAAAATATTGCACAAAACAGGATACCTTATCCCAAAAATGGATGAGATCAGCATCACGTTGGTTGACTGGTTTTGAAGGTGACCATAAAGAGTTTTCATCCACAAAAGTGAAATTATCATTAGCGGGATCTGTACCCAAATAATGGAAGAGAATATCACTGCTGAGCCCTAAATCACCATACTGCATCACGTGAGAGCCATAGTATGAATCTCCAGATATAGTCCTCTCTTTAACCTGTTAAGCACAAGAGTAAATAAGACATCAGTCACACATTTCTTAACACAATGTTTGACCCACAAAATTAAACCTAAAAAGAAAAAAAGAGTCCCACTTGTAAGTTGTAACTAAGCCATCAAGCTATTGAATTATATTATTCAATTTATATCCATTTAATATTAAAAAAGTAAATCAAGTTAGCAACAAGAACTTACCAATTTATATTGTTGGTGCAGAGTTTCTGTTCGCAAATTGTGTCTGTCACTGCTCACAAGTAAAGAAAATTGAAATTAGTCCCTCAAAAATATACATTACTTATATAAAATAAAATTCTTCTGATGTAACAAAAAAAATAGCAAGGGCAAAAATAAATAAATAAATATAATTATTATAAAAAGCTTTTCAAAGTACAAACAATTGGTATATACAACTTTCAAAGAGACGGACACAATACGGTAGTCAAAGGCATGGAACTACTCCATTGTGATTGTATTGGTCATGGGTATATAATACGTTTGTAATAAAAAATTACTATAGAATTAATATAACATGATATTTAACTCGTGTTATTCATCTAACGTGATTTGCCCAAATTGGCGTGGCAGATTTTTTTTGCCAACCATTATAGGCTGTGAAGGGAGACCCGCTGTGGCTGCATGTTTATATGGCAAAATTTTGGTTGCATAGATAACACTGATTGCATCACATTAATGTCATTTATGATCTAATTATGATTGCTTATTATGCACATACCTGTCTTCCATCCAAGCAACACTGTACAAATCACCCAAACAGGTCGTATATTCTGGGGGAGGACTAGGATACTCCCCGGGGCAATATGTTCCCCAACTACTTTCCTCTGCATTGGAAGCAGTGGTTGCATAAATATTGATATCTTCAGGAAGAAGACCTTCAAAGATACTCCCAGATTCACATGCCTCCAGATAAAATACCTGCACCACCATTATTTAAATCCAAAGATCAATTTAGTGTGTGATCAAAATAGCTTATATTGTTGTATTCAAATTTTGTGTTCAAAACAGCTTAGTGAGAGAGCTTTTGGGTGGAAAAATTAGCTGCATAAAAAATAATCAAATCCAAACATGATATTAAACAGCTTAAACAGGATTGATACCAAAATTAAGATGAACTATTAGTAACTTACTAGGTTTTTATATGTTCCAGAAGCATGCTTTTTCTTCAAGACTTCAATCAGATCTTCCGCGTATAGGTAAGGACCAGCAGGCATCCCTAAAATCCATTTCCATGTCCAAAAAAAAAAAAAAAAACAAGTAAGAAATAGAGCAGATACAAATGTTATTGGTAGGAAGAATCACTTTGTCATGCAATGTTCCAATAGAAAATGTTGACAGAAGAGATAATGGTCAAGATATATTGGATAGAAAAAAACACTGAAGACCACATATCCCACCCCTCTATCCCTCTTCCTTTTTACTTTTCCTCTGGTAACTGTAATTTACCCTTCATGTTATCCACATGTACTGAAAAGGAACTCAAAAAGAAATACATAGAGGCCATTCAATCTACTGAATTATGGGACATAAAAAAGTCTCCAGAAAAAAGGGTAGCAAACAATATGATATAACGGAAAAATAGGATTATAAAATTAGAATGCATGATTTTCATTTCAGTACACTTTGAAATGTCACCATTATAAATTACTACCTCCTGTCCTATCTATAAGAAACAAATAGTGATGTATTTTACACTACAACTTGTTTCTTATAAATAGGACTAAAGGTAGTATAAATAAAAGTTGTATTAGGAATGATGAATGTATATAGTATAACCATTTGTTAAACCAAAGGTAATGTAATTAGTTAAACCAAACAACATTAGTAAACACACTATTTGTCAGTAACAACCTCAATCTAGGCCTATACCATGCTGAAACCCATATAAACAACCAACACATTCCAATTCATGACTTCCATTAAAAATTTCTTTGAAAGAATTCAGAGGAACTAACCGAGCACCCCTGGACCTCCATGGTCAGTATAGTATACAAATATATGATCATCAGGACCACTGTCCACAACCTTCCCACTGCCACCAGTAAGTGCTGATTTATTTCCAAGTAAAGCAGCAAAAAAGTTATCAACATTAACATCTTCGCCGGTGTAATCCTGCCATAAAACGGTCCATATTAGAACCTATCAAACTTAAAAAAGCAAAATACATCCGCACCCCTTAAGATTTTTCAAATTAGACATAACATCACTCTTTTTTCTATTCTTACGCTAATCTCATTATTATGTATGAAAACATTACACTGACATCCTTTATATGTTACACTAATACCCCTTAATCTTTGAAAATATTATATTGACAACCCTTATATATTACAGTAACACTTCTTAAAAAAAAGAATTTTGTAATGGTCAAAAAAGCAGAGAGAGTGTTTGTGTAATGTCACGAAACCTCAGGAATAGTTAGTGATCTATTGTAATTTATTCAACTTGAAATAGCAATAAAAATATATAAAATACGGGATGTTAAAAAACTAACATAACTTACCTTTGGAACTCCTTCATAAACATCACCTCCATCTGGTTTGTTAATGATGACTCCAGGCCTTGGGTTTTCCCCATTGAATGCAATGTCATCATACATAAAAACAATAATATTTTCTTCTTTCAGGCCACCTTTCCTTAATATTTGATAGGCGTGACAAACATCAGCCTGATATAGCAACAAAGACTTAACATTAAAACTAAACAATTAAATACATACAGATAATGGGGAATTAAATTATTAAGGTGTCGATCATTTTTAATTTAGTCAGAGATTTGTAAATGATTTTACGTAAAGAGACTAAATTGCAATCGTTTTCATACAGGGGCAAATTGAAATTTATGTGGATCCCATTATATGTGGGTCCCATTGGTAGGTTTCATTTCTAAGCTTGTGGGACCCCTAGGAAAAATCATGTTAAAAATACTCAATCAGAGAATATTTCTAAACCTCTGTTAGCAGTGTCTTCCAGTTAGTTACCTCTAATCACTGTGGTCATAAAAAAATTACACCTATCTCTCTTGTAGCTCCTTTACTATGCATATGGAACCAGGCCCGGCCCTGGGTAGGACCAGCAGGGCCTCCGCCCAGGGCCCAAAAATTTTTGGACCGATAGTTTAAATAAAATTTTTTATTAAAAAAATAAAATAAAAATAAAACCTATGTTAGAGGTACATTTTGTGTGTTAGAGACTTATTTTGTGTGTTAGGGACCCATTTTTTCATCTCTTAATTTTAATATTATTTGTATTTCAAAAAACTTGTTTATTAGAGGTCCATTTTTTTCATTCCTTAGTTTTAATATTATTTGCATTTCAAAAAATTTATGTGTCATGGACCCATTTTTTTCATCCGTTAATTTTAATATTATTTGTATTTTAAAAAATTTGTATGTTAGGGATCCATTTTTTTGTGTGTTAGAGGGTTATTTTTTTCATCCTTAGTTTTAATATTATTTGTATTTCAAAAAATTTGTGTGTTAAGGACCCATTTTTTCCATCTCTTAATTTTAATATTATTTTTATTTCAAAGAATTTGTGTGTTAAAGACTCGTTTTTTCCATCCCTTAATTTTAATATTATTTGTATTAAAAAAAATGTGTGTTAGGGACCCATTTTTTCTACTTCGTCCCGGGCCAAAGAATTTTCAAGACCAATCCTGTATGGACCTTCTATTAAAATAGGGTAGATTTCTGTATCTTTTCAAAAACAATAGATGTCAACTGTAAGAATAATAGGAATATATATGGGGGGATAGTTGCAATTTTTTAAGAAGTGCACAAGTGTGTAGTTATTCTTATATTTTAACTTTAAATTAAAAGCCAACAGCTAAGGTTGGTATTTTCCAAGAGAACTGCTATAGTTATAACAATAAGTTAGCAAGAACCCAGAACAAGTTCTTAGGTCTCACTTCTCTCCACCATATTTTCATACACCATCACCACAAGGAAGAGAGTACTTGAAATCATTAAAGCAAATAATAATAATAATAATAATAATAATAATAATAATAATAATAATAATAATTATATATTGGCAATGTAAATACTGCCAATTTATAAGATTTATGATTGGATGAAAGTATTTTATACTGTTAGTGTAAAAACTATTTTTTCTAACAATAAAAAGAAATTGAAAGCATGAGAGATTATAGGTGTCGATTTTAATTTGAATATACTTAGAGTAACCAGATTTTCATATGATTGAAAATTGTTGTCGCTGTAATAATTATTTGTGGCAAAGAACGTACCCACGGAAGAGTCCTAATCTCGGTTAAGTTCTGTCGTGATCAAAGGAAAATCACACCTATTTATATGATTGCTAGAAATTATTATATTAGCTATTTAGGTCCAAATATCACAGGTCCACTTGTCCTCAACCAGACACTTCACAGTTTCTTGAATATCAGGCCTGACAGGTGTGGACGTTAATTCAGTTGGCTGATTCACAATTGGATGATGACTTTTTTTATTTTATTTTTATTATCTATAAGTTTTACTGATAATTAATTTCTGTCAAAAAAAATGACTAGTTTCTCACAGTTATGTTTTTTTCATCCACAATAATGAAACCTGAGACCTTACTTAAATATAAAAATTGAAGTGGCATGTGTATAAGAGATGGACCTGATGTCTGTAATTCCCGTAACCATTGGAACCGGCGAGGAGGACGGCCCACCGGGTGCCCTTGAAGTTGTCGTCGTTATCGGTTTCGGAGGGCAGCCGGAGAAAGTCTCCGACGAGGTCACGGCGGCCGGAGACAAAGGTGGAGAAGGCTATGAGAAGGAGGAAAGTTTGAAGAAAAAAAGTGGGCATTTTGGTAAGCAGAGAGGAGTGTGTGCAGTGTGCAGTAGTGAGAAAGTTGTGAAGGAAACAGGAAGAACCAAGTGGATTTAAATAAAGATGAGAGGTTGGAGTGGCGTGTAGGGTAGGAATTCGATACTTTCCTAATTTTTGGTTACGTTCATTGGGAAGTTTCATTGTAGGACCACTCTGCATTTTTCGCTGACGTTATCGATAGCGCTTCGTGTTCCTCCATTCTCGCTATCTTATTATCATGTAGAGAAATTATTACATGCACATTAAAGCAAGACATTTTTTTTTTAATCTATTCATTGTTTGTCATATTTAATAATTTATCTAGAAAAAATAAAAATTATTATTAATTTACATAGAAAATTTAAAAATTATTATTAATATAGAAAACAACAATAACACATAATACTAATATGACGAATAATAAATAATTAGAGTAAAAAAATGTTTTACTCCAGATATACCTAAAAATTTTTCAACAAGCGTAAATGATTTAAAAACTTAGCAATAATTTATAAATAAGAATATTGTCCCTACATTGTCTGTATAGCTTTATAGGATTAGGATCTAGCCTTAGAATCATAAATCCAACTAATCTGTCGTCTCTTATCCACAAACTAAATAGGTGAATAAATTAGGTGTTAATTAAATCTAGTAATTTGTTTGAGCCACAACGAATTTCATGAGATTCATTATTAGAGATATTTTTCCCGTCTTCTCAAATAAGAAACATCATTATGATCTATAGGAAACAATATAAGTAAATAATGAAAATGCACATCAAAGTTTTGTTCATGAAAAGATTCTACTTTGATATTTCTCTTCTTTGGACTGTGTTAGAAAAATATAAATTATCTGTTTTATATAAAAAAAAATGTATGAATATATTAATATTTAACTTTTTTTAATATGCAAAAAAAAAACTTATTTTAAAAATTTAAAAGTTAGTAAAATATATTTTATATTTGTTAAGTAATATTTTTAAAACACTAGTTAACCAAAAATATTATTAAATATTAATTATCAATGAAAAAAAGTTTTCATTTTTTATTTGAATTAACCTGATTGTGAAAAAATGATTATTTTTCAAAAATAAATAGCTATAATTACTTTTACAATTTATTCTGACAGGTACTTTTATAATTTAATTTAAATTGAATTATTCTTTTCTCGGTTTATCATCTATCGTAATAAAAACAAAATTCGAATTATTTTCGTGCTATTAGTTTTTACTTCGGTAGATTTAAAGAATTTTTTTTATGTAACAATAGTGAGTATGTGATAAAATTACATGGATATCTAATAATATATATATATATATATATATATATATATATATATATATATATATATATATTGGAAAGGAGGGGATGATAACCCCTCAGATACTATTAAAAAACCCTCTTGGGAGCAAAACAGATTGAGCATAAGCAAATAAAGGCATTACAATGAAAGAATTAACTACATCAAAAATTCTATTTGTTTCAACAAATAAAATCAAATTTGGCTAAATCTCTTGACACCATCTTTAATTTTTCACAAATAAAAAAAAAAAAAGAAGATAAAACTAAATTCGGCTAAAAGATCGGCCACTTGATTTGACTCTCCAGGTGAAACAGTCCCTTGCATACTAAAAACTTTGATTCTCCTCACTATGGAGTAACAAACATGAACCTCCTCACAACTCTGATGATATCTAATAATATGTTATTAACTTATTTTATAAATTTGATATATAATTAAAGTTAGTAAACCAAATATGAATAAAATTAAAACTCTAGCTATAATTTAAAGTATATTAATTCAGGTCAGAAATTTGATTCCCAACTTAAAATGAAAATTACAATTAAAAATATCACTTTACTTAAAAATAGACTGACCGAATATGAAAAAAATAAAAATTAGTTAGGTGTTAAAAAAATTATATTTTCATATTTGTAATGTATCAATCATATTTCACATTATAATAAAAATTTAAGAATACATAACAAGTATGTTATTCTATAAAACAAAAGTATGTTATTAATAATTGATGAACCTAGCTTTCTCTTTTAAGAATTGGGAATTTATATTAATGTAAATATGTAATGTGTATGTTTTGACAAGTAGTGTTTAATTTTATATCATTTTAATTGATTAAATTATTTTTTATGATATTTAAAATGATTATATATAGGTCTAAGATTCAATTCGACAAAACAAAAGAAATAATATATATATATATATATATAATTAAAATTGAACCAACTAAATTGTGGGGAAAAAATGAAGAGAATAGGATTGCAAATGAAATTTTTAAAAATAAAAAAATTGCAAATGAAGAACTAAAATTGCAATTTAATCAAATAAAAAAAGCACTATTTTTATATTAAATTTGAGATTTTGAAAATTAAAAATTAATATAATTTCTTGGTTGATGATTGAGAAAAAATCCTAGCTGATAATATAATAAAACTCTCTTTGAAATGAAACTTTTTATGTAAAAATAATAATTATTATGTATTAATGGTGTAAAACAATTTAAATAATTATTTAATTACAATTTATCATATAAAATAAGATTGTAAAATTATTTTATATTATGAATGCTGAAATTAAAGAACTCATATTTATTTAAAAATTAAATCTTTTATTTTTTCAGAAGAATTAAATCTTTTCTAATACATATTTTTGCATATAGACGCGCATAGATCCATTAACGATTAACCACACACTTAACGGCATATATAGCATTTAATTCGCTGACCAGTCAAGAAAAGATAGTCTACCATTATTATTAACATTTCAATAGATATTTACCTTTTCTAGTGGAATATGTTACATTCATTTTCATTGTCTATTTTTGATGTGACTTTTGAATTTGAATCTGAATCCGAATCTTAAACAACGTAGACTGGTCCGCAACGGCAACCCGGAGATATTTTTATAAACTATTATTATCATTAGCTGAAAAATAGACATTCCATGTCTTGCATCTTAATTGTCTATTTTTTAATTAAATATAATTGTAATAATTATTATGTTGAAAAGTTATTAAATAATAAATACTTGTGAGTGGTTTTCAAAAGTAGTTAAAAGATAAATTAAGGATAACAAATGTGTACATGAAATAGAGTAATTATTTTTTTGTAGTATTATTATTATTATTGACATAATGCTAACGTCATGAATTATTATTGATAATTTTCCTTCTCCAAAATATTACTTTTACGTAACCGGTACTAATAATAATATTGGTCATCGATTAATTTCTTTTCCC
>PYAF01006333.1:414577-427106 GCA_007407185.1 Glycine tomentella
TAATATGTGAAAGTTAAGATTGAACAATTTGAATAATACACAAATTCAATATTTAGTGAAAATAATTATTGATCAAACCTAACTTACCTCTTAACTTTAGATAATCAACTAACATAATAACTAAAATTATTTATTCTAAAAAATAGAAAAACTAAATGTCTTGATTTATAAATAGAAAAATCAAAATCACAATTTAACCTTTTAAAAAACACAATTCTTTATAGTATTTTTTCATTTAATAATTTAAGAAAATATATTGAATTAGGATAGTAAGAATCTCTTTTTCCTAATGAAGAGTTAAAAAAATAATACACAAAATGATTACAATTGATAAACTATTTTCTGATTTTATTTTTTAACATTATAATTATTAAAAATAATTAATGGCAATGCACACAAAAATTATTAACACAAATGATTTGATATTTAAATTTTTTAATCATGAAATTCAATGCTGACTTGGACATGGAGACGGAGTGATATGTGAAGGTACTCTTTTACCCCTAAAAATAAACTGATTTGATAGGAGGGAGATTACACTTTTCAGGTTATACCAAAAAAGAAAAAAATTAAAGCTAAAGCATTGAGGTGCGCGTAATTACCCTAAACTTGAAGTTAAGTCGGCGATATCAACACAGAGCGACATGAACTGAACTGAACTGAAACACTAAGATATTCTCTTAAACAGAGAGACAGGCTAGCTAGGCACTGAATACTGATAGATAAACATAGAAACAAAACCTTTTATTTCATTGCGTTTTGCGTGGAGATTATTAGAGTTGTTGGGTGCGTTTGATATGGAGAATGGAGCGAACATTCTCGATGCCATCTTCGAAGGCGAAAACTTGGAGAACGATGTTGAGATGATTGACGTTGAAGAAGGGGAATTGGTGGAGCAGAACGATTCCCACAACGTTTCGGGACAAAACGGCGTCGTAGAGGCGGATAACAAAAAACCGCTCAGTAAGAACCGCAGGCGTAGAGGTAACAAGAGCAATAAGAAGAAGAATTCAGGAAGAACGGGTGCCATCGACATTGACAGGTTTTAGTTTTCAACTCTCTTCCTTTTTTCAAACCGTTTTTAATTTTATTTTGTTTTTTATTGTTTATCGTCTAGGCCTAGGGAGACAGAAAAAAAGAAAAAACCAAGAGTTGCGTTACGTTCACGAGACTACTTCAATTACCTAACGCTTCTTTTAATTTTTAAATTTTTATCCCGTTTGTGTGTAAGAAAGATGTTAAAAGAGTTCTCTGTGGTTGAAAACGATGTTTTGAAAGTGAGTTTCAAAAAGTTGGTTTAGTTTGAACAACAATTAGAGCAGTATAGCTTGAAAATTAATTGCGAGTAATATGAATGGAATTTCTGGTGAGTTAAAAATTTTATCTGGAATTATAAGGTTGAGTAAAAGAAGAAGGGAGGAAAGGTCGTCTGTTCTATCTCCCCGCTAAAAATATACTAATAATTAAAAACTAATATTTAACATTTGTCCATAAAAAAAAAAAAAAAAAAGAGTCTAGTCCCTGAAAATGTATTTTTATTTTTCTTTTTATCTTATAAGGGTCCTGTGAAAACCATGATTGCAACTTATGTTCAAATTGCAAGGTTGTGAGCATGCGATAGGGGATATAGGTAAGTTGATGTAAAATTTTAAAAGTATATGTATACAAGAAATAGAATTTTATATAACCATGGTTAGATTGTATATATGACACGACTTATAGTTAGATTTCAACGCAATGGATTCAAGTTAGGATATTGCAGCACCATACACGACCAACTATTCCTTTGGGCAAAGTTTCAAGTTATATATACTTATCTTGTAAGGAATCAAATTATCAAAGCTTTATTTTCCAACATTTGACTTAGGAGTATCTATGAGTACCCAACAACATAAATACAGGTATACTCAGTACAGTATGTGTACAGTTCGACTTTAAGAGTACTTGAGTTATTCCATGGGTGAAATTGAATAGAATTGATTTAGGATTAAGAGAACATTATTCGCCTTTTCAGAAATGTAAAATTGATTCTAGATATACACCCCACAGTTTTTAAAAGTATAATTATATATATGCTTGAAAAATAATTTTACTTTATTATCCAAACAGAAACTAATTATTCTAAACTCACTTTTAAATTTCATTTTTAACCACAATTTTTTTTCAACACATTCTTTAGACATCAATCTTACTAAAGTTTAAACCAAAACAGACCCAAAATTATCCAAACGTATGATTACTATGCACTAGCCATTTTCTCATGGCTAAAGTGATTCTTTCATGGAATCACACCCCCCTGGTTTCTCTACAACAGTTGCACCTACAGTTAGGAGAGAGAGAAAAAAGGGTCCAAGTGGGACCCACCTGATTAATGGGTCTAACCTAGATTTTTTTCTCTTCTGCTATATGGTACACTGGCTAAAGAGAATCCACGTCCATCATGAATTGAAGCATAGCTCATTGCTCTTATCTTATCCATGTAAAATAGTGAATGGCCTTGTGGCCCAGTGCATGAGGCTCCCATCTAATGGGGAAAGAGAAAGGTAGATGTACGCAACCTTTCAAAGTTGGTGGTTGTTTTCAGGATTTAAACTATGATCTCCTGGTCACAGACAGCTGCAACCTTATTGTTGCGCCGGTGCTTACCAGTCCTTAATCCTTATCTTCAAAAAATACCCAAATGAATATTATAATTTCTAATGAATTTAGTTCCCATTTCAGGTTTGTGATAAATACATGTCGGCGTCTGAAAGAGAAAAAGTCATACATGGTGTATACAGCTGTTGCTTGCCTTGGAGTTTCTGCATTGAGTGATCTCATCAATGAGGTATTGGAACCCTATCATGCATTACAATGTTGCTTTCATGTTGAAAGCTTTTTTTCTTTTTACTTGGTCTATACAGCTTTCAATGAAATATCATAGTCGTTTGGAGGTTGGAAAACAATTTATGAACAGCTAATGACATTTTGGTATTGGAATGTACTGACTTGATTGACTTCTGAATGTTTTCTGTTCTCCTTCTTGCACTAATTTAATAATTCCAAGTTTTCTGTTCTTCTAATTGTATTTATTGCTATTTGCTAATAATGATTGGATATGGTGATTTGAATTTGGTGGATTACACTTAGCCACTGACTTATGGTTCTCAGGGCTGGTCCAAGGATAAGAGTTTCAAAGATGAAGTTTTAGGCCCACCAATAAAAAATTATTTTTATTATGGCACAACGGTAAAGTTGTGTCTTAATGATTTGTTGGTCATGGGTTCGAATCCGGAAACAGTCTCTTTGCATATGTAAGGGTAAGGTTGCATACAATATCCCTCTTCTTTACATTCGCATAGCGAGGAACCTCTGGACAATGGGGTACGTAGGCTTTTTAGTTTTTATAAAGAAAAAATGCCACATATGTTGGCAAAAAGTTCCAACATAGAGCTCTCTCATTTAAAGTAAAACAGTTACTTTCAAAGTTTGTTTTAGGTTTCTCTCATCATTGGGCTGGCCATAATGGTTCTCTACATCATCAATACTGCTATTGATACATTTATGGATATTCATATTCTTGGCTTGTCACCGCCTCACCGGCTCTCTAGCCTCTCTTTGTTTCTCTCCTGCAGGACTGTGCATTGCAATTTTTTGAAATAAATTGTTCCTTTCCTTTTTTGTGTTTCCTTTTAATATCTTCCTAACTCTAAACAGAGATGTGGCTTTTGCTTGTTTGTTGTAAGGAAAGGTGAGAGTTGAGATTCTACTTGATTTGGATCAGCCTTGAGCTGATTATGCTTATCCACTCCTCATAGCGCCATACAACCATTCATAATTCTGATGTGTACAATGTTGTATCTAACATTGCAGATTTTATAGAGATCATTTCAATCCCCTGTCTGAGCTTTGATGTTCCTGGGTGATGAACCACTTCAATTATTTAATTATTTTGAAGGTTGACATCTATTTCTTCTCTTTATCTTGCTGTCCCAAATGGAGCAGCTGACAAAGTCAGCCAAAATTGGATCTCTCTAGATATGCATAATATTATTTTATTGAGGGCTGTCTAAATTTCATATGGCAGGATCTTTATTTCATAACATTGTAGTTGTGTAGCATTCTTTATTTAGTTTCTTCTATATTAGCTGAATAGCTCAAGGGAAAAATTGGTGAATTAAAGATAATATTTTGGTTATGAACATGCGAGGCAGCATCAAGCATTTTTCTTATGACCAGGAGGGTCAGCATTTTGTTTAGTGGGAGGGATTACCCTAATAAATGTAGGAGAATCACATTGAACTAAAGGTTGTATTTAACTGGGCACATAACTCATAGCAGCTCCCCAGGATCTCTGCATTAGTTTGCTTAAATTTTGGAATATTTTGGGTAATGAACATATTAGTTCTTTGCTTCTACTGTTTTCATTTTGATTTAATGAATTTAAGATTGTTTGCAGCTTATACTCTATGAATCACAGTAGATGATGTACATTATTTCTGTATTATTTATAAATGAGATATTGCTGACCAGAATCTCATAATGAATGAGCTTGTTTTGTATTTTTAATTGTTTTTGGTATTCTTTTCCAATCTGTCCAATTTGATACACGTCATAAACTTCAATAATCAACTGTGAAAGGCACAGGTGGAGGCTATACAGGCTTGTGGAGGCCAGAAGACTGTTGATGGTAGGCGATTTCGAACAGGGGGTGGTGTATTGTGGAGTATCATTAAGGTTCGCAAACCAAATGCTTACAAAGAGATAGTAAAAAAAGCCAAGGAGTTTGAGGTGTGTGATTGACCTTTCTGTTTTTAGTGTTTTAACACTTCTCTTTCTGTATTTATGTTCCTTGTATTCAATGGAAAAAGTTAAGTTTGTTATGTGGATTCACCTACTGTCTAGAACTTGAGCAAGGGGCAAGAAATTGTTATTTATGATCCTATGATGAAGTTGGATATTACGGAAGGGATGGGTAAAATAGGTAGTCAATCTAGTCATGTACAAGGAAAGGGATATTCAGAACTGCATTAAACTCTATTTGGTGGGAGGAGAGAGGTGACAAGCAGGATGGAATTTTGGTTAGAGGGGACTGATTAAAAAGTGAAGGGAAAAGGGAGGATAGTAAGAAAGAATTCAGTGAGTTTGGATAGCAGACGCACGAAATGTTACTCTTTCTTTTCTTTCTTTTTCAGTTCATATAGTGAGAGTTGTGTATAAATATAGGTCTTCCCGAACCAAGGTCATTCATATCATCGTTTGCTTTGTAATAATTAGTTTCTCGTTTATAATAATGTAGAAGCAATTCAGGCAGCCAAATGTGAAGCAACCACCTGTTCAACAGAAAGAGGATTCTTCTGAAGGGGATGACATCTCTACATTTGCTAGCGGTCATCAGGGCACTGTTTCTGACAAACCCTTTTCTGCATTGCACATGCAAGATCAACAACATAAACCATCAGGTTCTGAAGAGAAACGTAAGTCTGTTCATGACAGATTAAGGATACCTGTTTCTTATGACGATGATCTGCTTGGATTAAGTGCGGATAATGATACAGCCTGACACTGGATGAAAAAAGAAACCTTCATCCTATCACAGTTATATTTTTCTTTCATCATAGATTGCAGTCTGCTGATGCAACTCATCCTCATTCTCCCTTTTTCACATTTTACATTACAACCTTCTTTCTTCTGTTCTCTCTTTGCTTTTTCACCCCTGTTTCTTCGTCTGTGAAATAAGTTCACAGATGGGGTAGTATGGGGTAGTATTTTCTATTTGGATTTTGTTGGGAAGGATTTTGTCATGTGTTGAAAGGAGAGGGTATTTATTATTGCATAAGCTTTCTGATACCACTTAAATGATAATAGAAAATATTATAATGAAAGTTATTTTGTTTTGGTCGAAAGTGTCTAGTTAGTATCTTATGAAGAGCTGCCTAAGTTTCTTACGGATTATGAACCGGGAATTATTTCCTTCTAGCTGAACCCTCCCAGAGTTTCACTTAAAAAGTAAGAATTCAAGATTATAGAAGGGATGCGGGAGTCTTTGATCATGACCAATATTTTTTAATGGAGTTAAATAAGTGTAGCTTCTGAAAGATAAAATCATCATTTAAGTCCTCAAAATATGCATTATACTGTCAAATTTATCCTTCAGTTAAGAGTGTTGTGATTGTGAGCTAATTTGTATGGTAATTGTTATTTTTTAGTGATTAATGTGATTGGTATTGTATGTGTGTTTGGATTCATATTAGATTGTCTAAAATGATATTGAAATAGCGGTGTAGTTAATATACTTTAGGTGAATATTCACATTTTTTTTTCTTGTTAAGTTGATTTTGAATCTAAAATTGGTGCTGAACTAAAGCAAACTTTTGCATATTAAAAAAGTTATACATTTGGAATTTCCTTTAAAATAAGAACATCTAAAACATAAATTTTAAATAAAATAAATTGTATTATGCAATCGCCCACTAAAACGCACTATATATCTCAGTGATTAATTGTTCCTCTTTCTCAATTTCTTGCACCACATGTTGCCTGCCAACAAAATCTAGTTCTCAGTAAGCATAAGGCCTAAATATGTTTTAATTTTGGACGTTGTAAGTAAATTTTTTTAATTTTAGTTTATTTTTGTATTTTTTAATTTTGATTTTTATAAGATATTTTATTTATTTATAGTTCATGTAAGTTTATATTATTTAAATTTTAGTCCTTGTAATGACAAACTTATGGAAATTATAAATGAAAAAATTAAAATTTTAGAGGAACTAAAATTAAAAAAAATACAAACTTACATAAATTAAAAAATGAACAAAAAAACTTATAAAGACCAAAATTAAAAAATTGTCAACTTACAAAATTAAAATTAAAAAAATTACAAAAAAAAAAAAACGAACTCAGAGAAACTAAAAACATATTTAAGCTTCAACATAAGCATAATTGTGGCCGTTTTACAATGCATCATTTGAGGCTACTAGTAAGGCTTTATGTCTAAGATATCAATCAGTTAAGGGGCACTTAAATTAGTTTTCTCATGCCCGAAGTTGTGATTTCTTGTGCAGGATGAGGCAAACCACTGTCTACAGTCTACACCCCACACAATTGATGCAACCTCATTGTTGCTTAGTACACCCCACACCTATATACAGGAAAAGAACGAAAAGTTTAGAAAAAAATGCTTGTGCAAAAATGATACTTCATTAATCAATTTCACACAAATAACTTTTTTATTGTAATACACCTCTAATATACATTTTTTAGTAAACTTTATTATTGACTGCAACATAATTTTATAGGTTTTATTTCATATTTAATTGAGTCTCATTCACTACTTTGTAATCAATAGTATTATAAAAACTGTCATGTCGTGTCACTTGTTGACTGCATATTTTTTCAAGTTATTTAAGTTTTTTACTCACTCTTAACGTCTCTCTTACTCTGTTTTTTTAAGAACCCTGCAATGCACGGATTTCACTACTAGTTTAGATTATAGAAACTTTCCTGCCGTCGTCCTGTGTTGGCTGTACAAGTTTTCAAGTTATTTAAGCTTTTTATTTTTTTTATTCTCTCTTTCTCTTTGTTTTCTTTTTTTTTTTTATATATAATAAAAATCGTGCAATGCACGGATCCTATTATTAGTTTCAATGGGATATGATAAAAGGATTGTGTTCTAGCACTTATATCTCCTTATTCTTTCTGCTTCTCCGGCATTCCAATTGATCACAAATAATTTTTTTTACAAAAAATATACTTGGTGTTAGTAGTTTAGACACGTGAACAACGTTAATTTTCTTCTTGAAATTAGTATAGAACATATTTAGGAATAATAAGTTGGTATATACCATATAACTTATTACTATCATTTTGAAAAAGTGGCGGAGTCTGAGTGGCTTCTGTCCCAAGTAATTTAAGAACCTGGCTGAGTGATTGTAGCGAAAGTTAAGAATTAAATTATTTTTTTCTTAATGTTAAGAACCGTGCTGACTGATAGTAGCCAAAGTTAAGAATTAAATTATTTTTTTGTGAAGTTTCTTTTATAAAAAATATCAAAGAGCATGTTAACTAACTATGTTTTTTTTTCAATATAGACCACAAATATTTTTTATAAGAGATAATTTTGCTCGAATCCGGATAAGATGAAAAACTTTTTCTTCAAGTATTTATAATAGTTGCATATTCAAGACTTGAGCTAGAGAGTTGCAATGGCTATTTATTAAGTTAAAACAATCTCCTATCAATTCATTCACGGTCCACACAGTATATTAACTAGCTAGTGATGCCAAATTTACTGCTAAATTGATCTTTTACAGGTTTAGACCTCAAGAAAAGTGATGTCCTGAAAGAAGAAACTGCATAATAAGAAGAGTCTTACGAGGTAATTCCGGCTTCAAATCTGTGGTCAATTGAATGGCCATGAGTTTTACATCACAGATTGTTCCCAACACTGCTCTTGAGTCACCCAGATTAGCAATGACAAGACCTTCACCCTATGTATTGTTATTGTTACATTATGTTCTTTTTCACAATATTAAACATGAAAACTATGGGAAGGTTCATTTACCTGTTTTATGATAACTGCAGCAATCTAGATTCATTTGAAGGTTCACCTCCTTGTCCATCACCTTGAAAGCACTTACAATTGCTTCTTTCCATTTCTTGCAGCCGATTCCTCTTTCACTGTATCAACATGGCTTTTTGTGGTGTTGTAGTAACCATTCTCTATTGCATCAATCTTTTCAAGAACATTCTTTTGGTCCAGTATGAGGGAAGATAAACAACTGCTTACTATTTTATTCACTTTGTGTCCATTCCCTCCATGCCCATCATAAACTCCACAAAATGTTCCATCTTCCATCCCATAACCTTTTTCGGAAAAAAAAAATAACAGGAAAAGATAACAAAAAAAAGGGATGTTTCATTGATTTTATGTGCTCCACAAATCTTAATTAGTTACAGCAGAATGACTAATAAAACAAACAATAATGTGTTTGAATTTCATTTAGAATGTGCTTTAGTTTTTCTGTCATTCAGTCATGATTTATTACATAAGATAAGACTGTTGAATTTTGTTATAATTGTTTTAAAAATCATATATCATTCTTGCATAAGATATGCTAAGTGGAATTGACACATCTAGTCGAGTCTTCTGCTCACACTAATTGTAATTTGATTGATTACCAGATTTTCTCTATTACTAAACAAATAAACTCCACTATAAACTTTGCTAAAGTTCGTGGTCTTTCTTAACCTTATAAAGGGATGTCTTTTTCTAATATAAATTGTATGCTCCTTTTATTCAACATAAAAGAAATTACACAAGAGTTGTTCCTTCTCATTTAGCCAATACTTGTGAGATGCCTAAATGCCAAAAAATGAAAAATAGATGAAAAACAAAAACAATTACAAAAGAAATAGTGTGAATTATTTCATGTGCAAGTAATGAAACTGTAAGACAAACCTGGTGAACAGAGGCAGCATCTTGGTTGAGTCCTTTGCTACCCTATTGGGAGTAAACAGAGCAAAGTCTCCGACTCTCATTTGGGACCTTTCTTGCTTGAAATATTGTCACATTATTATCGTGAACTCCTTCTGAAACGGATTTGCATATACCCATTATTCCACTTGTTCAGCAATTTTGATGTTAGAGTGAAATTAATCCACCCAAATATATATAGCAAATAGTTTCTAATAATAAAATATATAAAGATGCAAGTGTGGCTACCAGTGGAGTAAAGTATACTTAAATACAATTTGACTTTCTATCAATGGTTAGTTGTTCAATTAGGCCGTCCCAATACTCGCCTTTAGGGCCATTTTTAGTATATATCTATTATTATTTTAAACCATGTTATTATTTTATAATATACTGACGTTAATATTTTAAACCATGCTATATTATCATTCATATATAATTGTGACATAAATATTGTTGTATGACCCTATGAGTAGAGCCTAATACAATATATATAGTTAGTGACATAAATAAAAAGATTCTATATTTAGTGTGAGTCATGCACGAACATTGTTGTAACAATAAGTTATTATTATATTATTAGTATGAAAGATTTATTGTTAAAAACAATAATTAATTTTCATTGAAGACAATAAATCTATACAAAATAAATATTTTTTAACATATTTTATTTTATATTTAAAATTAGAATTCGAACTCTTAAAAACTTAGATTAAAAAACATAAACCGTCAATTGTTTATCGGTTATAAGCAACTAAGACTTTGTTTGGGAGTTAGGATGGGAAGGAAAGGAAAGAGATTCAAGGGGAAGGGAGGGGAAAGAAAGAGAGGAAAATGAGGGAAGTTCTTTCCTCCTTGTTTGGGAGTTAAAAATATATTAAAAGAGGGAAATTAAGAGTTAATAAGATACTTTTATAATTTTGCCCCTTAATTGTGATTCAGTGTTTTGTATTTTGGTGTTTTATTAACACTGGTTGTGGTAAGATAGTAATTTTATTAACACTGGCTGCGGTAGGATAGTAATTTTATTACTTTTTCTTCTAAACAACCTCTAAATAGGGGAAACAATAATTTTTAGGCTTTGGAGAATTTCAGAGGAGTTTTAAAAATCCTCAAATTCTTTCCCTCAAAAATTAAAACTCTCAAACAAGGACATCTCTCTACCTAAACCTTTCCCTTCTTTCTCTTCCCCTCTAAAATCCCTCTCCCAAACAAAGCCTAAGAGTGCGTCAAAAGTAGTAAAAAAAAATAGCCTAGAAGAGAAAAAAAAAAAAAACCACGGAAAACTAGGCCACAAAACAAAAAGAAAGTTAGGACACCTCCAATCCTAGGAGCTTATATGAGTTTCTTATTGAGTTTTGGTGGGTCCTCTTTTAAGATACAGTTTTTTATATAAGAAATTCAACTTAAATTTAAGCACTCCAGGAGAGAGAAAAAATAAATAAAGATGTCAAGTCAGCTAAGAAACTCTCCTAAGATATTGCATTAGAGATGGCCTTAGGATAGTCGCCTCCACCGAAAAAAAAATAATATGATATTCACAATTTCAACGACAAATCTTTCTGAGGAATTTTTTCTTCTTCTGGATATTCTGTGAAGACTTTGTATCACCGCCCAAGGCATTGGTTAATTGGATTGTTGAGTTTTTTTTCCCCAAGCGCATATATTTTAAAATTGGAGGAAGAAGATGAATAGTTTTGCATAAAATTGTATGTAAAATTATTTGGTGGTGGTTGAAACATAGGAAAATAAGGTCCGTTTTTTAGAATTTTGACCGACAGAAGATTACTGTGTAACTCTAATCAACAAAGCAATTGACTAGCAAATAGATTGTGCAAGTTATGAACAAATGAAGCACAATTTTATAGCATTTTTTTGTTCAATGAGTGCAATGGTAAAATTTAACTTCTGATGCATTGTACATAGTAGGAAATGGTATTATTCCATCTACAAACAATAGCAAACTGAAAAAAAAATAAACTTCTAAACAAAGGTCATTTCATTGTCTTTTCAATTTTTTGATTAAAAAAACAAAAAAAAAATCAATCTCTTCAATTTGATATCCCGTAAAAAAAATCTATTGATTTTTCACTCTCACAAAAATGCTCCTTTCTTTAAAAAAAGAATTAATATCAATTTTGGTCCATTAAATTTTATTTTTATTTCATTTTAATACATTAAATTTTAAGTGCTACACTTTCATTAAATTTAAAATTTTAAAATTTTCAATTTAAATAATAACGACTAACAATTGTCATTACGTGTTGTTAATATAAAAAAGGAAAACAATTAAAGATTAGTGTTAAAAACCATTTATCTTTCCTGTTCTTGCTTCAAATTGTTGCAAAGCCCGGGTACAAGGCAACAAACAAGCAAAGGTAGAGAGAGAGAGAGAGAGGTGGCATCGTTGTTGTAGCATAACAGTTGCAAAGAAAGAAAAAAAAAAAACCACTGGCTAGCTTGAGAATGGAAAATAATAAAAGAAAAACGGATATAGCATTAGATACAAGTTACAGGAGAACTATTAATTGTATGATCATAATTGATATCCCACAACATCAAAGACTTTCCAGAAGCTTGTTTGGTTCGTGAAGAGAGAGGTAAGTGGATCCGTGAAAGAAGAAGGAAGCATTGATTTTTCAGTTTTGCTTCTGGATTTGCTTGATTAGTTGGGATTAATTTCTGAGTTTGATTTTGGGTTTATAATCATTCATTTTTAGATTAGATTGTGGGACTAAACTATCAATTGATTCTGATTTTTAATTTTGGGGTTTTTAATCATTGAATTTTACTTCTGATTGTGTTTATATGATATGTTAATTCTGCTCTTTGCATGATTTGGGCTTTTTTTCCTGATGGGAAGCAACTATTTCTCCCTCCTTTTTCTATTACTTTTATGGGGGGAAAATCTTATTTTATTCGTGAGACGATCTGTTCTCCACGTTGGCGATCCCAGAAGGCAGAAGCACACTCCAATCCAAGCTTGAGGCAAGAGTCAACTCTCTCTCTCTCTCTCTCTCTCTCTCTCTCTCTCTCTCTCTCTCTCTCTCTCTCTCTCTCTCTCTCTCTCTCTCT
>PYAF01006333.1:428650-458257 GCA_007407185.1 Glycine tomentella
GTTTTATTATCTTTTGTTTATTTTCAAGCAAAAAATTTAGGATAGATATAATGACAAATTAAGGAATCTTATAGCCACATGAATCAATAAATTCGAATTAAAGATGATATTTGAAGCAAAATCCTTAATTAAATAATTCAACTTTTAAATAATTTTACTATCATTTGTTTATTTTCAAACAAAAAATTTGGGATAGATTTAAATACAAAATTAAGAAAACAATTTTTATCCGTATAAAATTTTTTTAAAAAAAAACAACCAATTTATTCCTCTAGCTTTTTAAAATATTTTTATACTCTTAAAAACTAAAACTCAAAAAGGAATAACAAAGAAACTTCATTCATATTAAAATAGCAATGAAACTTATTACATAGAAACTGTATAAATTAGTTCTTTCTACAAGAACTATCAATGAAACCAACAAAAAGGAAGACCTATTTAAACATTTTTTAAAATAATGACATTATCTTTGCTATTTTCCACTCCAAACTTAACAATAAATCTCTCTTGAAGCTTAATTGTTTGCTTGCGACATATATGCCATCCTCTAGTAAGATTGAAACAAAACGGAGATCAAGTATCTCTAACTACTTTTGCAAGGTCAACTCTCCCAAATTCATCAATCAATAAATCCTCACTTCTTGTTTTAGAAAATCATGTTTATAGAATCCCAATGCCATCGCCTTTACATGAAACATAAAAATTATATAATATTCATTTTATCCCAATAACAGCATATCAATTTTGAATTAGAAATAAGAAGCAATATTAAAAAATTTACCAAATGAGGTCCATTGATATCATCAAAACATGTCCAAAATAAAGGTAAAGATTTGAGCTGGGATTTCCATGTCCATTAATTCTGATAATCTGATTGAGGGACAAAGGGAACTATTTTTTCCTCTCCCAAATGATTTTTAACACGCATCAGAAACACGCTCCTGTTAAAATATATCATAGTTAACCAAACTTCCTCATTAAGTCCATAAAAGTCACATTTTTTTAGACCTAGACTATAAATGTGCTTTGTTATCATGTTTTGTTACTAACACTTTAAACAAATTTAAAGCAGGATATGTGAGTTTCATCACGTGTGGAATTTAAGCAAAAAATCATGTGAAAAATGAGTAGGCTTAATTATTTCACCCTGAAAATATAAAACACTTTAGTTTCAAAGAGAGAAAAAATGGATATTTGATAGAGCATATATTATAGTTTCATTTTTGCATACATTTGACATGTTTTATGAGGTTGGGCATCATTGAGCCCAAGTGTCATGTTTTCTTAATTTTCATAATTTTTATCCTCTTGCCACTGTTTGAGTGTACAGGGCATAACTCTCTACTCAGAGCTCCGATAGAGATGGTTTTGTTCTTGCTAGAAATATAAGACGAAGCTTTGCAATTGTCTCTTTTACAAGATTGAGTTGATTCAAAGGTTTAAAGGGTCAAAATGGATCTACAAAGTCTCGATCCTGCATTGGATTTTCTGGGCATATTTTGTGTTTAGTGACCCATTAGTGTTTTTAGTGAGTGAATTTTTTTCCATGTTGAAGGATCCACGAATTTCACTCTTTCTTTTGTGATAAATATCTTTACTCCTTTGTAAAATCACAACACTTTACATTACACTCTCATTTTAATTTCATATTAAGTTTTTGTACTCTCTTCTCTTCCCTTTTCCCCTTTTTTTATCTTTTCTTATTTTGTTGAATCAAACCCTCCCATGAATATTTTCATGGAGGGTTAATCTCCTTTCAATCCATGGGTCCCAAGACTATGGTAAATTTGAGTTCCTCCATGCTTTTAATTTTAGTTTTTATGAATTGTGCCTTTTTGTTTTTCTATTTTCTGAGTTGGTGCATGATTATATTGAGATTTGGGAAATTGATTTGGGATTAGGACTAGGATTGATTAATCTTTTCATAGTAATCAATTGATTTTTTTTAATTCGAAATATGCTTGAATTCATTTTAATCGAGGAATGATTTTTTATATATAGCAGTATTATAATAATTGTTAATTATTATCATGATTATAATTACAATTATAAAAATTTGATGTAATTAGGTATCATATATTTAATGGCTATGGTTTTGGTAAGTTTAGGCGAAAAAAAGCATGAAGGTTATTATTAAAATCTACTTTTAATAATATATATATTTTGTTAGTATTTTGTTTATCATTATTATAATATTATATTAACAACTCTTATATCTTATAATATTATTTTAAACTTTTGACATTATAACGATAAATTTATTTATTAAAGTTTGATAATAAAATGCTACAATTGATAAGAGTTTCATTTTATTTAATATTAATACATTTATTTATTTCAGAACCTTATTGCTCGGTCAAATTTTTAAAATTTTTATTATAGTAATCCTTTCTAAAAAAAATAAAATTAGTATCTCACAGAAGTAATCATTTTTGTAAAAATTACTGTAGATTGATTTGATGTTTGCACTTCTTAAGTTTTATATTATATAGATAATATTATATAGAAAAATTAATCTTATTCTAATTACTAATTACTGTGATAATAGGGAAAAAAATATAGTAATTTTAATAAAAATTACAAAAATATTGTAGTTTCCAAATTATTTATAATTGTATAGCAATCAATCACGTCCTCCCTAGACGTGTTCAATCACGTTCTCCTTGAGCGTGACTGGTGTTCAATCATGTCCTCCCTGGGCAGGTGGTGACACGTGTTATTTTGAGACAAGTGTCATCTTGCGGAGCGATGTATATAAACTTCGGAAGGTCATAACTTTTGACTGGAGTGTCCGATTGAGACAAAACTAGTGGCTACGCGCTCGAAATTGAGAGGAGAAGCTCTAAGCAAGTTCCTAAGGGGACTTGGTCAAATTTTTTCCAAAAGATGTCTCTAAGTACCTCAAAATTACGATTTAATCTTCGAACCTTCAAAAAATTTCTTGGTTTCTAATTTTTTATTTATTCAATTAGTGAATTGCATGTTATTTTTTATTTTTCTAATTACTTCTCTTAATTTCACTCAATCAGACATTCCAGTCAAAAGCTACAATGAATTAAAAAAGCAACAATAACACTAACTGATTATAAAGTTAATCCTTGTACTTGAAATCATTTTTTTAACAGTCTCGTCCATTATAAGAAGTATCATTGTGTTAAATTAACTTGACACTCATTTTCGTTTAAAATGAAATTTTTATTTAGGCCTTTACGCAAAAGATATTCTAACTCCGCAATTAATTCATGATTTTTCTTAAAAAATATTAGGGTTTTTTTACCCAAAAAAAAACATTGTCATAATCATTAGGTTTAATAGAAAAAATATAACAATTTAACCTAACAATAACATGAAATAATGGTTTAATAGAAACTTTGATGATTAAGTCTAATCATTATCTAAGTGACCATACTTGCAAACATGCAGAAACCACATCACATATCTTGTTAGACTGGAACAACTACCATTTCAAATTTGAGGTTGTGTTAAGAAACTTCCAAGCTGCCTGGGGCTTAGTGAAGTTCACAAAAGCGTAACCCTTGTTCATCCTAGTTCTGTAAAGCATGAAATTAATCATCAATAAGCAGTTTCCACACACATCACGGAAAAAGAGAGTGAGAGAGAGAAAGGCTAGCTAAACATAAGGAATTCGAAATTAAGAGAAGTAATTAAAAAATAAAAATAGCATGTAATTCACTAATTGAATAAATAAAAAATTAGAAACCAAGAAATTTTTTGAAAGTTCAATGATTAAATCGTAATTTTGAGGTACTTAGAGACATCTTTTGGGAAAAAAAATTAACCTAGGGACTTTCTTAGATCTTCTCTCAATTTCGAGCGTGTGATCACCAGTTTCGCCTCAATCGGACACTATAGTCAAAAGTTATGACCTTCCAAAATTTATATACATAGCTTCGCAAAATGACACGTGTCTCAAAATGACACATGATTGAACACGTCCAGGGAGGACGTGATTGAACACGTCTAGGAAGGACGTGATTGATTGCTATACAATTATAAATAGTTTGAAAATTACAATATTTTCATAATTTTTTATTAAAATTGGTATATTTTAAATTTTTTTCCCGTGATAATATATTTAAATGCAACATTATTGCTGCTATTGCCAACTTAATGAAGTAACCCAACAAACTTCTTATTCATATAACACCAAAAGTAGTCCATTGATAAGCATTAAGCAGAGATTGATTATTCAATTTAAATATTTATGAAAGACCAACCAAACACAAGCAACCATAGCTTAAAACACTCGCAACAAATATCTTAGAACATTTGAAATTGCAAATGCAAGCCATGATCACTTTATTATACACAACACGTACTTCTTATCATTTGTTGATACATATATTACAGCTATCTCTGCTTCAAGGTTATACATCTTGACCTCACTTGCAGTTGCATGGGTCGCAGGTGCAGTTTGATCCACAGTTGCAGCCACCGTTCTCAGCTGCAACACCCATTTCAGCACCGTCCAATTGGGCCTTCACAGACCCAACACCCAAAACAAGAGTCTCTGTGGTTGTCTTCTCAACATAGCTCAAGTCAAAAGAGTACTTGTTGCAACTGAAATACAAGAAAAATTAACAAACATAAGGTTCGTGAAAACTTGTGGGAAAACAAAGAAGGTATCCAACAAATATTAAAAAACTGAAAAGTAGCAATTTTGTTTTTTGAACAATTTTATGAAGAACGTTCCACAGAAAAAAGTAATTAAAATACCAAACAAAATAGTTCTACCCTCTGAACTATTGATGTTGAAAAAAGAATAAAGCATCCAATTTTATAAATTTCAACAAAAAAGGCATCCACAAAGCGAATCAAACTACCCAAAAAATATAGGAAAATTCTATCCCTATAAACCCAAGTATGTAGGTAGGAAAATAAAAGCATCTTTTTTTGGTCGGCGGAAAACAAAGCATCTAATTTCATAAAATAAAGGACACTAAAAAATCCAATCAAAATAGTCATAGCAAATCCTATCCCTTAGAAACTTGTGCAATAAGAAAAATTAGCAAGATTCACACGAAAATCCCATCATTAACAGATTTAAAAGTCATGTTAAAATTAATTTCCAATACATCAATAGTTGTAAAGGTTAATCAAGCATATTAGAAAGAAAAAGCATCCATACCCGCAGTTGCTGCCACAGTTGCAGCTACTTCCACACCCACAGCTAGACATTCTCAAAATCTTAGAATTAAATCACACACTAAAGTACTGAAGAACAAATAAAAGATGATTGATTACTACCCTCAATGGAATGAGTTTCAACTAATCGTAACCCGAATTTATAAGGAGTTGATGAGATTGTTTGAAATCTTGAACGTCCACGTGTCACAATCATGTGTAATTAGAAGCAAAAACTACACTTTGACTTTTTCCACGTCGACCTCGTTTTCATCACTCGTCATTCTAATTTCTATGGTGTCCATTAGTGATCGTTACATTTCATGTTCTTCGAAGTAAACGTAACAATGATGTTTTCGGATTTGTTTTTATTGAAAATCGCATATAAGTTTATACTCCCTTCATCCCTAATACAAGACTTTTTCAACTAACAATACATATCCTTAAAAAAAATTAATTTAATTAATTATATTAAATATATTAAGTATTTATATTATCATTTTTAAATTAGTATTTTCTAATCTATTAATCCACTTAATTATTTCTCTTTAATATTTAAAAAAGATAATTAAGGATACATAAAAATAATAATTAATCTATCTAAAAATTAAAAAATTAATCTTTAAAAAAAGAGACAAAATTTTTTAAAAAGTTATAATTCGAAATAGAGTTAGAGGTGTTCACGAGTACGAGTCATTCGTGAACCCGAACCGATCTGAACAGTTTGAATTTGGTCATTTATATATTTGAATTAAAATCGAATCGAACCAATCAAAATCGTTCATGTACGAGTTGGGTCACGGATCTAGATTTACAGATTCGTTAATCCAATGACCCGATATGTGAATCCGTAATAATAATATAAATTTTATTATTTATATATATACATATATTAAAAATTAAAAAAATAATTTGACAATAGAAAAAAGTATGATATTGTAAATGTTTAAGATTGCATTTAAAAATAAGATAGGATATTTTTTAATATTACATTAAAAATAGAATAGAATATTTGTAAAATTACATTGTATAATATAATAAAATATCTTTAAGAATGCATTGATTAATATGATAGAATATATTTAGGATTACATTCAAAAATTGGTTAAAATCATATCTTTAAATTAGTATGAATAGAAATATATCTTTAGTGTTCATGTATGCATTCCATTCCAAATAATATTAGAGAGTTTATATTTGCATCATTGAGAAAATTATTGTAAGATTACATAGAAGCGTTTTGTTCACAAATCTTTTGTTTTAATTTATATTAAATGAATCGATTTTATTACTTTCATACATTTGATAATATTGTGTTAATTGTATGAAATATTTAAAAAAATTGTGATATAAAATAGTAGTTCTAAAATAAAATTAAATGGATAACCCGATGATCCGAACCGAAACAAACTATTCATGAACAGGTTGGATTGAATTGGGTTTCAATTTTTTTTTTTTTCTGAAAATTGAATCAAACTAAACCAATCAAATTTGATGAAATTGGATCTTAAATTTGGCAAAAACCGATCTGATCCACAAATACCCCTAGAATAGAGAGAATAAATTACATAAAATATTTGTGCTAAATCTATAAAATCTTTAAGGCCGTGAACGATGTGATAAAATGTCGTGTATTCTTATTGGTCTAGAGAGGCACCAAAACTCATTTAAATGTGAAGGAACTAAGTAGTGTGCCCTCGCAACCGGGATGCAGTATACATTTTAATTATAAGCCAATATAACATATATCAAAATTAAACAATTATGAAACAACCAGATGAATAATTTGCAAACTTCACAGCTTTCAACTTTTTGTTTTGATGTGTAGTTACCCAAAACGCGTCATCAGTTACCCATCATTCCAGTTTAAAAGTGATGCATTGTTATCAAAAAACCAAGAAGCACCGATACCGATTTTTTCATAACTTCCCAATATGTCTTAATTTATTTGTCTTAGTATTAAATAAATACAAATAATATGAAAATCACAAGTCCAATATAATAAGAAAAACCATAAACACAAATAATAGATTATCCCTAATTGACATTAAAACACAAATCCAATTTTTAATTAAAAAAAATGCACAAGGAGTAAAATTAACAATAAAGGGAGTGCAGGAAACAATCTGTGGGCCCAAATAAAAAAAAAAGCCTAATCCTGATATACTTAAAATAATACATTAACATCACAGCCCCCAACGACAACAATAAACTACCAATGCATCCGTGAGAGGAGACCACCTGGTCACTAGAAGTCTAAGTCTTTGCATTCATCAATTCATAATAAGTTGAAAATCAGTCTCCAAGTTTCAAGCTAGGGTTTCCCAGCGACGGCAACGAGCAAAATAGATACCTGAAATGGGATATCCAGAATGCACCTATATCGGACGAGTGCCCAATACGTTGCCTTTATGGTTGGGATTACCTTCCATCTCCGAATTTAACTCTAGTATCACTCACTGACATACAGGACTCAGTTTCTTGAATTTTTTATGTTCTGATTTTTCAGATTAAGTTGATTTTTTATCGTCTTTATCAACATTGCCACTATTAATCCTTTGCATTCTGATCTTGTTAGATTTTACATGCACATGACTCAACTCTTGATTAAATGCAAACAATTATCCAAATCTGTTCTGTGTCTTCGGTGCTTATATTCTTTAGTGTGGTGTCTAGATACATAGACTCTTATTTCATGTTGTTTAACCATAATCCCATTATAGAAAAACAAGACAAAATCGATTACCAATTTCCAAATACAGATTTCAAGGTCAGTTAGGGAAAAACATCCTGAAAATTCTGTCCATGAAGTAAAATTAAAACTAGTTAGCAGCAATAAATTAAATAACAAATAGCCAATTGTTGATATAAACATCAAAGACATCAACTACTTCAGTGTACAGTAGTCACGGGTAAAAGGATGCAAAATTAATTGATACCTTTGCTCAGAAGAAGCAATTATATTATATCATAAGAATTTTTCATATGTCCAGACATATTTATGCAACAGCATCATTGCAAAAGTATCAATCGTTAAATACAAAAACAATTCCTGCCAGAATAAAAATATTAAAAAAAAACACAACTAATCACATACAATATAATCTCAGAGAAATTCCAAATTTGGAAGTGGCAGACAATCAACACGGCATCAGTTCAGTCCGCCCGTCTGCATTTCTTCATCATTGATAAGTTAAACAATTATGCCAAATCAGATATATTTTTTTCAAACGCCAAAAAACACACACACAATCACTCAGAGATAGAACAAACAAAACTAAAAGTAAGTTAAGACATGGAAGGCATCAGATAATAAGCGGAGTTTTAAATCTTCACTGTATAAATTCAGTGTGTAGGATAAGAAATTTTAACATCATTTGCCAACCCTTTTACCACTATAGTAAGGTTCACTACAGAACGAAGCAATCAAAAACAAAACATAAAACCAAAATAATCCAAGTTAAATCGCGTCAGATAAGTGGAGTTTGATGTCAACACAGCTTATCAGTATATCAATAAGCGATTTAACATTAAATGATCACCTGCCAATTCACTCTACACAAATACATATAACACAATTGCATTAAAACTTTTCTATTTGGGGATTTCGGTAGGTCCATTTGACCCATGGCAATTTCAAAATCAGTGCAATGGGCTGGTAAGTCAACCTTTTTGAATCTTTGCATCAGTTATATCTCCACTGCCTTGAAATTGGACACAGATAGAGAGGGTAAAACAAATGCAGTGCATAAGCCACGAACAAAACCAATCGAATTTTGTGAAATCAAACAATCAACAACAAAACTTGTTGACATAATGGGAATAATAAAAAAAGATTATTCAACTTTAGAGAATCAAAATGAAACTGGGAACAAAAACCGGAGAATTGTCTCCATTTCGGTCCCATTTGGCCTTCATACATATACCTAAATTAAAGAATCATTTAAATAAAGTTAGCAGGGTAAACCCACTTGCTCCCCAAAAACAACCCAAAACTCAAATTTGAAATTCACATGCAACATTTGCCCAAAGATACTACTATTAATGTGTTTAGATACCTAAGAATCAATTCTATATCCAAAATAATGGTGAAAAGTTGAAAAGGTACAAGTAACTATCCTTGTTTTGGGATTGTAAGAAGGAAAAAAAAAATAAAGAAGCTTAATCCAAAAAGAAAAAAATAGAGAAAAATTATAGCTGCTTGAAATTTGAAGAAACCACAAAAGAGAAGGTTCCTCCAATCGTGAATCAATAGCCGGATTCTGTATAGGCACCATGCAAAAGGTTGTTTGTTTAGAAAGAAAAAAAGTAACAAACACCCGTGTCTGACTTAAGTGCCAACAATTCACAAAATTAATAATAATAATAATTTGACCAGAGATTGTGTCTTGAAACAGAAGGGGTTTGATTTCAAGGATCTTCAACTGGTTCCTTCGTTTTGGCTCTAAGCGGCAGTCAGGTGGCCATTGAAAAAAGCCCCTGCTGTTGACTCTTATAATAGAGCCTTCATCAATATTATTACGGTTAAACCCTAAAATCTAAACCCTAAACTATAACAAAAATGAACTACAATAACATACTAATGTGAAAAAGAACAGAAACTCACCTCACCAAAAGAAAACAACAACGCCAAATGCCATCAAAGAGGCTGATGTCTAATTACCTTACTATGATGCAATATATATACTTGTGCTGGAAACCCTAATCTGTTGTTTCGGCGGCCAAATTACCTAAACACCGTTCAAGATATCCAAACCAATTTGGGCCTACTACGTTTTCGGGCCTTCCGTTTTGTTTCTATGTGTGTTTTTTTTATATTTATATATAGACCTCTCATTTTCTATTTACACCGGCCATGTTTTTTAAAATCACAAGAAACTAGTGCCTGACCAAAGTGTGTTGATTTTTTAGCCTTTCTTAAATCAATACCAATATATAGAATAAGAGTAAACTACATTAACAACAACATGAGGTTTCCATAAAATTACACGAACTTGCCTTCTTTTTCTTAACACTAGAATAATATTTCGTGTCTTCTAAAGGTATTAAATTCATTTTTTTATAATTTATATGAGTAATTTTTATATTATTTTTAATTTTTAATATATTATTAGTTATCAGTTATTTATTTTAATTTTAATAAAAAATTTATAATAATATACAAATAAATTAAATTAAAGTTTGCTTTTAAACGTCTATCCTGTTTGGTTTTTTTCTTTCAAAATGTATCATAGCACATACCACTTTTAAACACATTTCTAATTTGTTAGCTTTTATTTTTCCTATTGAATTTTCTTTTAATCAGATTGATATTTTTAATTAGAAAAAACATGTTGCAAAAATAAGGAGTAAAAAAATGATATAAGCTTACTTTACGAAAATAAGATTGCTATTACAAAATAATTATCATGTTTATCAAGACATATACCCTTTTTTATTATAAACATACCGAATGATATAGTTAATTGGAAACTTGTACACCAAAATTAATAAAGAAAATTAACTAATGGAGGAGAGGGACATCCTCCATCCAATAGGTGAGACCAATTGTACTGAGAATCTCCTAATAGAAGACAATCATACGGCTAATGTTGCACTTGCTATTACACTTGTCCACTCCATTTCTGAATAAAGCACCAAAACTAGTACCAACAACATATACTTCTTCGATCTATTATCAAGAAAGTAAGAAAGATTGTTGAAAGAAAGTAATATCTAACAAATAATAAAGCAAAAAAAAACATAATAATATAAAAATATCAATTTGGATAGATCAAAATATACTTAGCATGTTAGAGATATGAAATGTCTTTCTAATCATACATGAATTAAGGGAATTAGTGTAATATATAAGAAATATTTGTGTAATATTTTTTAAATAATTATTAAGAAATTATTATAAGGATGGAAGAAACAGAAAAAAAAATTATGTAATTTCACAATTTCAAAAATAATTAATATAATTTACTTTATATAAAAATAAACATGTATTTACATTCTGTCCCATCTTATGTTTTTTATTTCTTTCTTTATTTGTCTTTACATCACTTCCAATCTCTTTTACTCCTTTCTTTCTATCTTTTTCTTCCTCCCACCTAGTACACCTCACTCAGGTGTATGTTTACCAGTGCTCTTCTCAAGAAATGAGAATTCAGTTGTCATTTTTTTTTCCTTTTTTCTTCTTTTGGTTGTTAGCACATTACATATACTATTGCCACCTGGATTATAAAGAGGTCGTTATTAATATCAGTACATTAATATATTTATTTTCACTTTCATTTATTTTTCCTCATTTTTTTCTTTATTTGTCATCACATACTATATCTCCATTTTTCTCTCTTCCATCCATTTATTTACCCAAAAAAGGGGTGTACATTCCCCCATTATCTTGTAAAGAACCCTATCTCAGGAATCTATGCCTACGTATGTCATTACAGGTTACTTCAAAATCAATTTTGTAAATTCAATATCATTTAAAATTAGTCTTAAAACCGCTCACCAAAAAATATAACCAGATATCTTATTGTTCGGTCAAACACATAAATGTGTACCTTTGCACAAAATTGTAGGCAACTATATATTGCATAGGATCTTGTTAACCCTTATTTATATATACAATGCAATTATTTCTCTTTCAATAAAAAGATTTCCACTAGTGGCGCATTTGCCTACTGCATATTCTATTTTGTTACCTACTAGTACTTGGTTGGCTTTTCCATTTCATGCTACGTCGTTGCTTTATTTTCACGGAAGTCAAGTAACAGGAAAACTCAGGAATTAAATTAAGACAGAATAAAGTGTAATGCATCCATCTCAACACTGCAAAGCTATGTAAATGCGTCACTACTACAATATAAACTACAATAAAATTAAGACAGACAATTCAGAAAGATCCAAATTTGACAAACTATACTAAATCAACTCTGAGGTGACGTTTTAGCCACACTAGCCTGTTGAACAGCCTGTGCAGGTGCTCCATCATAGGTTCCACGAGTAGTCCCACCTGCATTACCATCGCTGGAATATACTGGAGGCTGAGCGTAACCACCAGCACCGTAAGAACTGTTGCTATACGATGGAGGAGCCTGGCCATAACCAGGTTGACCACCTGCTGGGACACCACCATATGACGGCGGACCATACCCCGGCTGCACTGCACCACCGTAACCAGATGGTGGAGCTTTTTGAGAACCTGATTCTGGTTGGGCATATCCTCCAGAAGACGGGGGCTGGGAAGGTGGATATCCAGATTGCAAATGACCAGATTGACCATAGCCTCCTGCTGTGTTAGGTGATTGGGATTGTCCATACACAGGAGGTGTGCCACTAGGCTTTTGGGCCTGAGGGGGTCCATAACCAGATCCATAACCAGATTGTGCTGGAGGTTGATTACCATAAGCTGCTGGTTGGGAAGTTGGGGGCACGCCATAACCTGGCTGAGCTTGTGGTGGATAGTTGGCAGCATTTGGGCTAGGTTGTTGGCTTGTACCATAACCTTGACTTGGAGGCTGGGCAGGTGGAGCTTGGGTTGAATCCCCCTGGGATCCATAGTTGGCAGTGTGGCCCTCTTGAGCTGGGTTGCTACCATAGCTGGGGGCTGAGCTATAACCTTGCTGCTGATCATATGAAGGGGGCTGACCATACCCTAATTGCGGTGGCGCATGATATCCACCATAGCCATCCTGAGCATAGCCCTGTCCCGGTTGGTTATAACCAGAGGAAGGTGGCTGGCTGTAATTGTAAGCAGTCCCATCAGATGAAGGTGCAGGATTTTGCTGCTGCTGTTGACTATAGTAATCATACCCTGCATGGGCTGACTGCTGCTGTGGGGCAGTGGACTGATCCCAGTTGGTGGCAGAATATCCACCAGATGACTGGGGAGGATAGCCTGCATATTGTTGCTGAGGCATGTTATACTGGGGTGGACCAGAGTATGCTCCTGGCTGCACATAGCCATAACCAGATTGTTGCATAGGAGCAGCAGGGGGACCCCAGCTAGTGGGTGGCCGAGCTTGGTAACCTTGCTGAGTATAACCACCAGACATCGCTGGATTTCTAGGACGATTCTGCAAAAAGAAAAATTGTAACCACAAATAAAAAAACAAGTGAACTCACCCAAGATGACAGTACATACAACAGCAACATATACACAAACAAATAGACAACTAAAACATACATCACTAAAAGTCAGCATATAAATAACACAAGATGAAGGATATATGATACATTAACATATAAATAACACAAGATGAAGGATATGTTACATTAACATATTCCATACAGCATCAGAAAGGAGTATAAAGGCCTACATACCGTACTGGTTCGAGATATAACCGAGTTACTCCAGCAGAAGCACACCCTCCCTATTCGAAACGAATGGGTACAAAAAGAAAAAGCACAAAAAATAGAAGCAAGAAGGATATGATCTTCGTTGCCTAAAAGGCAATCAACTATATAGTATCTCAAAATATCAAAAGCTTGTATCCCAATTATTACATTATTATAAATCATCCACTGTAATTAAACAAGCTAAATTTATGGACTAACACAATAACAGAAGTAGGAGCATCCATAAATCCGACTTATACAAACCGTCTAGACAATTTCTCTTGGCTCCAGGTAAATAGAAAAGTGTCCTCTCAACCTTCCCCCTCCACCCAATCTTAGAGATCAACCTTAAAAGAACCATCAATAAAAAAGCACAAATACCCAACTATTTGAACTGAAAGGGAATCAAAGGAGAAAGACAAGTGGGGGTACAAAAATTTGCTGACAAATATTTAACAGAACAAAAACAAACAATACACAATAATTTGCTGAAATAGAAGACTGAAATGGACAGAAATTACAGGATTGGTAAAAAAAATTAAGAGCTTCAGAATGGAAAGTTATAGGTTATCATGCCAAACAAAAGTCCAGCACAGGACACAAGGATAAAACTATATTTCAATCTCAAATATACAACAGTTCTTTCAACCAATAGCATTGTCTACAATGATTTCAATAAGAGAAATATGATAATTGTTAGTTGAAACAACTAGAAGATTACAAAAAGGACAGGAAAAATAATGTAAAGGGCAAAAATATCAAGAGCTTTACAATGGAGAAGTGTCAGGTTATTATAGAAATTTATGTCCAGCATAAGACAAGATGACACAACCTTTTGAAAAGCAAACTGAAAGGCATAAATGGCATTGTCTAAAAGGATATCAATGTGACAATTCAAATCCAGTTCAACTATGACAACGTATATACATTAATAGGAGACTTATTTCCCTCTAATAAATATCAAAAGAGGTTTAGAACCATACCATTGCAAGCTGAGAGAACACCAACAAAGGGATTCCATGTTGGTGTCACTAATAGTCCAATACAAACTAACCCTACATAAGTCCCAATAACAAGATCAGTCATATAGGATACAACAATTCAAAGAAATAGACCATGGTTGAACAGGCTATGATCCCAATGAGTATCCACTACGACAACTATATGGCATTAAGGTAACCTTGATGTCCCCAAAAATCTAAAGCACAGCACAAGCCTAGGAGCAAAACTTAACCATAGTTAAAAACAGTCTGTGCAATAGATTGGTATATTGGACTTAAAAATTGAGCTGTCCGTTCCAAAAATATATATCTTGACTATCCTCCTCAATCAATTTTATGAACATATATATATATATATATATATATATATATATATATATATATATAAGTAGTGAGTAACAATGTAGTTAAGTATTTTGCAGAAGCCTACACACTCCCACTGCACACACAAGAGTTAGTCAGTAATAAAAACTAGACAGGCCCTGGAAGTTTAAGGCAGTACTCATAAACCTGGACCAAGCCAAATGCATGCTACTACAGTATCCATGTAACAAATAAACTAGATACAGTCAGATTTTAATGCAAAAGAAGTACAACCGTACTACAGTGGCTCATTTCCATAATGAGGTTTCAACCTACAAAAGAATGCCAATATGCTGAAGAAATTTAGCAGTAAAACACATTGACAAATCAAGACCCAATTGCCAAGTCAATAGAATGTTACCCATCTATCAATCAATAAGCAAATATCCAGACACAAATTCATCTAGTTTCATCAAACTCAACCATTTTGCATGATTTTAAACATGCAAATATAGAAAATACCAAAAAAAAAAAACATGTAAATATAGAAATAACATGGTGCAGATCAAAACAAAACAAATAAACCAAACTAGACTTGGCATAAGGCAAGCAAAACAAGCTATACCAAAGCCAAATCCAACAAAACGAGAGGGGTACGGAACATACCTCGCCACTTATGACTTGGTTAACCATTTGTTTTGCAGACTCAATTTGTTCAGGGGTCCCTTCAATTTTTAATGTTCTTTCAGTAGATGTGTCACCTGGTGGAAGATGAAGAGGAATCACCTGAAAAGGCAAACAATATATTATGAACAACAATAATTCATGGGAAGTCAACAACATAGTGTGTCTGTTTTTCAGTTCAACACCCCTCCCCCCAAAGGGAAGTTCAAGGAGAAGTAACAATTTGTTACTTCTCACAAAATGGTGCTTTGAGATGTGTGCCCAGAGAATGAATCGGTAAAATAAACATAACAATAGTAATAACAAATTAATGGAAAAGCCATATGAAAATAATTATCAAAGGTACACTGAAATGAAGACAATAATATTTAAGAGGGAAACCTGAATTCTTGCTCCAGTTGAAGCTTGCATGTTCTTTATTGTTTCTCCTCCTTTACCAATTACAAGACCAACCTGAAGAAAATAACAGTAAAACATCCCAGTAAAAACAAACCCAAAGAATTCAAGCACTAAATACATCACATAAATCATATATATACACACAACCCCTTTGCACACCTTGTTATTCGGGATCTTCGACACATACTCATCAGATCCAGCTTGCCCAGCCACTCGTCGAGCAATAATGCCAGAACCTCCAGTTTCAGCCTATTAAAAATACCATGTTAAAAGCAAATTCTTTTCAAAAATCCGCTTCAATCATAATGGCTTGTCTAATGTGTGCCCATGTGCAAGTAATAATAAGTCAACAAAAAAAGAAACCCCATGGAAACAAACTATTTATCATGTCAAAATCACAAAAGCCATTCAACCCTTAACTTTTTCAAGTAATTTAAGGCATTCAATAAGCTGCATTAACACTATCACACACAATACAATACCCCTAAATAATCCAAGACGTTGAAGAGAAAATCAATTATTAATATTAGCAAGGTTTTAGAAATCGATCCACAGCCACAATGCTGGCAGCAGCATCAAGGTGTTTTGAGTCTCTGCAACCGCAATTGTAGCTGCACCATCCACAATTGTCTGCAATTTGCCACAATATCAAGGAAAACAACAAAACCACCACTATGACCACGGTTAGGTGCATATACATTATAAAATCATGATTGTGTTGAATTATAAACCATTGATTTTCTCATCAAAATCCAAAATTACCAAACCATACCACAACAAGGAAAAACAACAGGGTAATACCTCGGCAAGAACTTCGTTGATAAGCTTCTCAGCAGTGGCAATAGCATCAGGAGAACCCATAAGCTCGACAGTCCTAGTAGCCGAATTCGGATCAGCATCCATATCACGAGTAACTTGAATTTTGGCACCAGACTGCAGCTGAAGGTACTTGATGGTCTCCCCACCCTTTCCAATGATAACACCAACCCTCCCATTGGGGATATCAATCTTCTTGCTCGCACCACCGCCCTGGTGCGAGTACGACACCGCTGACGGCGAAATCGACGGTACCGAATACGGACCATTCACATCTGCAAATGAGCAACAAGACCCTAACTATGCATGTACATAACTAGTATTCAAAATTAAGTACTTGTTTTATAAAAGCTAGTGGAAATAAGTGATTATTTGAGGAATAAAACCCTGACCGATGGAGTCGAAGTAGGAGCCGTTGTTGTCGTGCTTGGGGCGTTTGGTGGGGTCGAGGGGAGGGGCGCCGCTGAGGAGGCGAGCAGCGACTTCTTGGGCGCGCTGTTTGGCGAGCTCGAAGTCGGAGGCGGCGGAGGAGGGGGGAGGGACGCTGTTGTAGGAGGGGGGTGGCGGCGCCGCCGGGTCGGGGCCGTCGGAGAAGCCGGTGGGGCGGTCATCGTTGTACTTCCGCTTGAGGGAGGGTGGGGTGGGGATGCTGTCGGGATTCGCCGAATATTGAGATTCGTCGGCCATGAGGATCGGGTTGAGGAAGAAACCCTAATGGGAGAGAGGAGAGAGAGAGAGAGAAAGTATTGAATTCGAAAACCCACTCACTCTACTCGTTTAGCTTCTGCTGCACTTGACGTGTCCTGGCTTTTATAGTGGATAATAATACTAAAAAATTCGTCTCACTTAATATTAATATATTATTCTTTTTAGATAAATATTAATATATTATTATTATTATTTTTGGTTCTGCGTCAGACATGTATTAGATAAAGATTAATTATGTTTATAGTGTATAACTGTTACTTACCTAAGCAAAATTTACTCAATGTGATAATCAAAATATTATCTTATTAATGATTTAATTGTAATTTTGGTTTGAAATTTTTTATTGTTAGAAATTGTATGATTTTAATTTCTTAGCCATATTTGAGTGGGTCTTTTTTATTCTGTTTTAAAATTTTAAGAATTAAAACTAAATTTAATATTAGTTTCATATTTTTTTGCTGTTTTTATTTCCCATTGTATTAGATAATAAAACTATTGTCAAGTAGAGGTATTGATGTTAGGAAGGTGTCTGACATGACTAATAAATGTTGGAGGTGTTCATGACTCGTGTTCATTAATTTGAGTTGGTTTGAAATGAATTTTTAACAAATTTGAGTTTAAGAAATTAAATCCAATATTTTTAAGACATATTTAGGTTGTTTGATACCTTTAAGTTGTCTCAACCAGATCTAAAATCATTTAAATAATTATGTATTAATACTAAAATTTGTTTTTAAGGCAAAAAATTATTATAGATAATTGGCAACACAAGGTGTGTTCCAACAACCAAACAGAGAGTACAAGAAAGTTCCCCTAATACAAAGTCTTTGAAATAGAGAAAATCATTTCTAAACATCAACAACATAAGCACCAAAGACAAGTTATCATCCTGCAACTATCTCGGTACATCTTACTTCAGTATCAACTCTTCAACAACAAAACTTCCCAAAACTGCTGCAAAAACAAAAGATCTAGACCTTACCCAACTTCGTAATAATGTGTTTATCTAACATGATATTCATTAATATTAATATCATTAATCTTAAAATATATATTGTAGTTGTATATATCTTTAGTTTACGATTTAACTATATATATATATATATAATGTTAAGATTAATATATGATGCTTAGAAGGTGAGTTCATCCTGTCTTATCCCATGTATTGTTGGGTCTTAATCTATTTAGAGTAAAGTTCACAAAAATTTATCCTATAGGAAATTGGCATAGGTAAGGACACAAACACACTCATCCTAATCCATTCCATAACACCCTTACAAAGCGAAGGTGATAATGGCCACCAAGTGGAGGCGATGATCATGAAAAAGTGTCAGCCATGGTCACCAAGTAGAGACAATGATGGTTAAAAATAATTTTAAAATTTTAAAATTGTTATGATGCTGTAATGGATCTGGGTTCGCACTTCTAAAGTAGTGCTAACGAGGAATCCAGATCCGTGTGTCAGGGGTGGCGCTTTGAGAAAAATGTGTTTAGGAGGTAGTTGCGATGAAGGTTGGACCTTGAATATTGTAAAGGTACAGAGGTAGGAACCTGGATGAAGGAAAACCTCGTGTTTATTAAGATGCCGAGGTATGAACCCAGATAAGGGTTGACCTTGAGTTTAGTAAGGTGTCGAGGCATGAACCCGAATGAGGGTTGACCTTGAGTTTAGTAAGGCACCGAGGTATGAACCCGTGTGAAAGGCAAACCTTGGTTTAGTAAGCTGCCAGGGTACGAACCCGAATGAGGGGCAAACCTTAGTTTAATAAGGTGTCGGGGTATGAACCCGGATGACGGCAGACCTTGAACTAAACTTGCACAAGGTTGCTCGGGTTATGCATACCGAGCTAGAAAAAGTAGACTTAGTGGATTAATCTGAACCCGATAGTGCTAGAGTGACATCAGAGGCGTGTAACACACGTGCCAGAGTCACTTATATATATATATATATATATATATATATATATATATATATATATATATATATATAACCATTCCTCAACATTTCTACGCAGAAACACCATCATCTTTTTCCTTTCTCTGTTTTCGCCATTTCCTAGAGAGAGAAACTTCATAACCACTTACCTTGGACCAAAACCCTTTGCATGCAACTTGAAAGATAAAAGGAACCACCCAATAGCTAGATCACAACCTCAGTTCTTTCTAAAAATCACCAGATGGAGAGATCGTTTTCTCCAAGAGCCCCACCAAGTTTTCGTTTCGAAGGGAAATAAGGTTTTAGGATGTTCAAGCTTGGAAAAGTCGTCCCCCTAGCTTCCCTGGATGTTTTAGAGGTAAGAAATACTAGTCTTACCGATTATTTTGAGAGATTGTCTTTGAGATAAATAGTGATCATCTGAGTTAGAACTGGATTAGGCTTGGGTCCTTTTGAAAAGCATAGCATTTTTTTTCATACAATGGGCGATAACCGTTATGGATCGCTTGCATGCAACGATTGATGACCGTTATTGATTGCTTGCATGTTTTCACGTAGAGTGTGATACGGAGGACATTGGTGGTCACAACCATGAGGGTGAGAGAGCTGGTGTAGCGTTCAGAGCGGGTAAGCTCTTTGTTCTTGGGAATTTTTCCCCTAACTGTGTTCCACCATACTTCGAGGGAGTGTTGGTTATTGTATGTCATGATGCATGTGGTATTGAAACTGTGTGTTCTGCCTTTACTAATAACATGTATGATGCATACTGTGATGATATGTTGTATGATTGATGAAATTCTCTGGCTAGTAGAATAAACTATGTATGGACTTCCCATGGAGCCAGACGTGGAACAACTCCCTGTGGTTAATGGATACAGAAAACCTGAGAGACTATACCCGTAAGTGGATGATCTTCTCTTGGAAGTGCCATATACGTCGAAAAGTCCTAGGACTGTGCCTTTAAGTGGATGATCTTTCTCAGACAATGATATATATTGAGAGATTGTGATACAAACCAGTTGATACAAAAAGAGGAAAATCAGAAAAAGAGGGAATGACAAGTATATCAGAGGAGGATTAAAAAAATAAATAGTTAAATAAGTATTAGGCGGTTAGGGTGTAACGGCTAATATTGTATAGTGTTATAAATAAAGGTGCAGTGTGTTTTTTTTGGGTGTGTGGAAAAATAATTGTCTTGAGTGGGAATTACTGTATGAGACAGTGGTCTCTTGGGAATTAGGAATTCATCACTCCTAATTCTTTTTACTGAATTGTAAAAGCTACTTCTTTGAAGGAATAAAGATTCTGCGTATTATTCCAAACTTTCTGTGTTCGATGGTGTTCGTGAGTATGGAGGGATCGGCGATAGCATGGTACAAGTTCTTGAGGAAGAAAGAACCCAACCAGACATGGCACCAGATGAAATCGGCGTTGGTGCGAAGGTTTGGTGGGCACCATTTGGTCAGCATTTATGAGATACTGACGCGACTGTGACAAACGGATTCCATGGATGAGTTCATCCAAGAATTCGAATCTTTGGTGGCCCAGGTGCCGACGATAAGCGACGAAGTACTTATGGGTTTCTTTATGGGAGGTTTACACAACGCACTTCGAAATCAGGTTCAAATACATGAACCTGAGGACATTTTTCAAGCAATGGACCTTACCCGCGATATTGAACAAGCGTTGCAATTTACAGGGATGGGTTCAGGATTAAAAACCAGGATGAACCAGAGAGGCAGTGGCATGGCTTCAACCTTCAGGTACAAGACCCAGCAAGGATTTGGACAAAACCAACGAAATTATATGTCGGAGGTTCAAAGATTCTTACCTGGGCGTGATAAACCATCAGAATGAAGTTCTTTTGCTCTTTAATGGGCAAAGGAGGTAGTAGGCAGCAACATAGCGAATTGAACAAGGTCAGAAATATACCTTACTCTGAATATGTAAAGAGAAGAAATGAAGGGAGGTGTTTTCAGTGCAACCTTCCATATGGGCCGCTGCATCATTGTGCGGAAAAGCACATTTGAATCATGATATTGGGCGAGCAAGAAGAAAATGAGGAACTTAAGGAAGATTGTGAAGAAGTGAGCTTACAGGAGCAAGAAAATGAAGTGGATATCAGTGAAGGTGAGAAGGAGATGAGGTGGATGGACCTTTCCCTATTCTCTGCAGGAGGCCTCACCCAGCCAAACACCATGAAGCTCAGAGGTACCATAAATGGTAACTCTGTTTTGGTGCTAATAGACAGTGGAGCAAGCCACAATTTCATAGGAAAGTCATTGATTCAGAAGCTGGGGATTAGTAGCACTACTACAAAACCTTTTTGGGTCAGATTGGGGGATGAACATCAATTACAATCTCAAGGGTGTTGTGAGGACTTGAAACTGCAGATTGAATCACATGAGGTCAATGGAAATTTTTTTTGTTTGACTTAGGAAGAGTGGACATCATCCTGGGGGTAGCTTGGCTGGAAACATTAGGAGAAGTTAAGGTGAATTGGGGTAAATTGACCATGCAATTCATGGTGGGTGAGCAGTTGGTCAAAATCTATGGAGATCCAAGCTTATCTCAAGAACTGGTTTCTGTTAAAGCAATAGAAAAATCATTACAATCTAAACCAAAGCAGATTCTCATGCTATTCTTCAATTTGATACAAGAAGAAACAGAGATAACTAAGAGTAAGGAAACTACACTATCTACACAGCAAGAAAATCAATTATCCAAGGTGTTGAAGGAATTTGAGGGACTTTTTGAAGAACCTTGTTGTTTGCCTCCCAAAAGATAAGTAGATCACATAATACCTTTAAAATCAGGGTCTGATCCTGTGAATGTAAGGCCTTATAGATATGCTCATGCTCAAAAGAATAAAATAGAGGAATTTGTTGCTGAAATGATAACATCAACAATTATAAGGCCTAGTAATAGCCCTTATTCCAGCCCAGTTTTATTGGTAAAAAAGAAGGATGGCAGCTGGAGGTTCTGCAATGATTACAGGGCACTTAACAAGCTGGCCATACCAGAATAAGTTCCCTATACCTGTAATAGAAGAATTACTAGATGAATTATATGGGGCTGTTTATTTTTCTAAACTTGATCTTAGATCAGGTTATCACCAAATTAGAATGCATGAAGAGGACATTCCTAAAACACCTTTTAGGACTCATCAACGACACTATGAATATGTTGTGATGCCTTTTGGATTAACAAATGCCCCAGCTACTTTTCAATGTGCTATGAATTCTGTTTTAAAACCTTTTTTGAGAAAATTTGTGTTGGTTTTCTTTGATGACATCCTCATATATAGCTCAAATTGAGAATCACACTTAGATCATATAAAAAAGGTTTTAACATTACTGACATTGAATTGCTTTTATGTTCAGAGAAAAAAAATGTAGTTTTGGAAAAAGAAGAATAGACTATTTGGGTCATGTGGTTTCAGAAAAGGGAGTTGAAATGGACCAAAAGAAAGTGGAAGCTGTGATAAATTGGCCAATCCCTAAATCTGTTAAAGCTATCAGGGGTTTCTTGGGACTCAGGTTACTATAGGCGTTTTATCAAGGATTATGGAATGATAGCCAAGCCCTTAACAGAACTATTAAAAAAGGAGGGTTATTAATGGACTGAAAGGAGTCAAAGGGCTTTTAAGCAATTAATCACTGCTGTTACCACTGCTTCTGTTTTAACATTACCAGATTTTTCAAAGCAATTATGCATTGAGTGTGATGCTTTAGGTACTGGATTGGGAGCTGTTCTATTTCAGGAGAAAGACCTATTGCTTATTTCAGTAAAGCTTTAGGAGAAAACTCATTGGCCAAATCAGTGTATGAGAAGAAACTAATAGCCTTAGTCTTAGCAATTCAGCATTGGAGACCATATTTGTTGGGCAGAAAATTCATAATTTATTCAGACCAGAAGAGCCTTCGTTTTCTTTTGGATCAAAGAATTACTATTAAAAATCAACAAAATTGGTTGGCAAAATTATTGGGCTATGATTTTGAAATCAGATATAAAGTGGGAGCTGCAAATAGAGTAGCAGATGCACTTTCTAGGAAAGAAGAAGCAGTGGAGTTAACAACAATTTCCATGATATATTGGCCTGATGTTGCAGCTATTGACAGATAAATTCTACAAGACTCAAGTTTGGCAAAAATATGTTCAGATTTGGAAAAGGACCCTAACACTCATACACATTACACATTGGAGAATGGGAGACTTTATTATAAAGCTAGATTAGTCATATCAGCTAAATCAGAATGGATCCCAAGACTGTTGGGAGAATTTCATTCATCTAAAATAGGTGGACATGCAGGTGTTTATAGAAATTATAAGAGAATTGCACAATCTATTTTTTGGATGGGAATGAAAGCAGATATCACCAAATATGTAGCAGAATGTTTGGTGTGCCAGAGAAATAAATATCAAACTTCTTCTCCTGAAGGTTTTCTGCAACCTCTCCCTATTTCTAATGCTATATGGGAAGAGTTAAGCATGGATTTTATTACTGTACTTCCCAAATTTCAGAAATATGATTGTATTTTAGTAGTTGTGGACAGATTAAGTAAATATGCACATTTCATTATGCTAAAGCATCCTTTCATAGCAAAGAGTATAGCTGAAGTGTTCACGAAGGAAATTGTGAGGCTACATGGCATTCCAATATCAATAGTCAGTGATAGAGATCCTATTTTTATGAGCAACTTTTGGAAGGAAATTTTAGATTGCAGGGAACTAATTTGAAGTACAGCACAACATATCATCTTGAATCAGATGGGCAAACAGAGGTAATCAATAGAACATTGAAGATTTATTTGAGATGTTTTTGTTCTGAGCAGCCTAGAGAATGGGGTGATTATTTAGCATGGGCTGAATATTGGTACAACATCAGTTATCATTCAACAACAAAATGTACCCCTTTTGAAGTTGTATATGGCAGATCTCCTCCTTCCATTTCAAGATTCATACCAGGAGAAACATTGGTTGAAGTGGTAGCACAAGATTTGATGAATAGGGATGAATCATTAAAGCAACTTAAATATCAGCTAAACAGGGCTCAAGTGAAAATGAAAAACAGGGCTGATGCTCATAGGAATGATCATACAATGAGGGTGGGAGATTATGTATACCTCAAGATTCGACCACATCATAAACAGTCCATGGCTAGAAAATTAAATCCTAAGTTGGTTGCCAGGTTTTATGGTCCATATTTGATCCTGCAGCAGATTGGGGCAGTAGCTTTTAAATTATAGCTACCTTCTCAGGCCAGAATACACCAACTATTTCATGTTTCTCAGTTAAAATTGGCTAGGGGAGATCATCCGGTTGAGGCTAGTGTACTTGAGGAACTGAGTATTGATGCACCACTTTATTATCCAACAGTGGTATTGGGAGATAGACATGTTAAACAGGGGAATGAAGAGATACATCAAGTGTTTATTCAATGGCATGGACAAACGAAGGAAGAAGCAACTTGGGAGGATTATGATACAATACAAAGTCAATTTCCAAATTTTCAACTTGAGGACAAGTTGAGTTTTGAGGGGAGGGATATTGATACAAACCAGCTGATACAAAAGGAGGAAAATCAGCAAAAGAGGGAATGGCAAGTATATCAGAGGAGGATTAAAAAAATAAATAGTTAAATAAGTATTAGGCGGTTAGGGTGTAACGACTAATATTGTATAGTGTTATAAATAAAGGTGCAGTGTGTATTTTTTGGGGGTGTGGAAAAATAATTGTCTTGAGTGGGAATTACTGTATGAGACAATGGTCTTTTGGGAATTAGGAATTCATCACTCCTAATTCTTTGTACTGAATTGTAAAAGCTATTTCTTTGAAGGAATAAAGATTCTGTGTATTATTCAGAACTTTTTGTGTTTGATTGAAGATTCAAGAACTTATATTTCTTGGATCATACGAGATTGTGCCTTTAAGTGGATAATTTTTTTCAATGATATATATATATATATATATATATATGTATGCTATAATTGTGTTGCATTCCTAATGTTGGTAGCGCCCAACGGAATGACACTTGTGTTGCGACATACATGTGATGTATTGGATGATATGCCTATTTTGATGCTATGTATCGTATCTCACCCCGGTTGGGGATTATGTCTTGCAGGTGATGAATGAAGACTGGATGATGCACCACAGGCCAAGAGACCCGAGTAGGGGAGAGGAGCTCAGATGATACATCTCGGACTAAGAGGTCGGGTAGTGGTTGGGTTCCGTTCGAATCTTAGGCATATTATTTTGAAAGCATGTTGGCTCATTGTTTTGTATGTATGTATGTATATTTATACATACGTGTTATGTTCCCCGAATGAAAGAAACACAAATGATGTATATTTTTATATATTTTGAAACTTATTGTGCATGAATCACGTGTTTACTATTCCTAATGCGAAGTAGGTTTGTTGATGACGTAGGATAACTTCATTTTATTTAATTGCTTCCAAATTATTAATTAAATGATTATCTTTAATTAATTGTTGTGCTTAACAACCATAATCGAATGTTAATAAATTGGATGCATACGGGATGTTACAAAAATCAACTAAATAATTAATATACTAACATTAGATATATATAATAATAAATATTAAAAAAGTCATCATTTACCTACTTTTAGCCTTAAAAAATAAATTTTGAAAGTATCATGATTAAAAAAAAAATGAGTGGCACAATGAAAAACATATCATACACATATAAAAAATTCAAAAATAAACATTTAATAATCAATTAAAACATTATTAAAATATAAATGAAGGTGTTAAAATTAAAAGGATGTATATAAAAAAATCACGATTTATCCTTACACAAGTTAATATTTATAGGAATTTGAGGAAAGAAATGATAAAATAATAATAATAAAAACTCAATTTCTATATGTTTGGCCTTGATAGAATTTGAAAGTGAATCTTTTCATAAGCCCCACATAAATTGTTCATATGAAATTATCTTGGAGAGCTTATGAAAATAAGCTGAAAAATATTTCATCTGAATTTAAATATAAGCTAAAAAAACGAATCATACCCATCAAAAAAATTATTTAACATTATTTAATTTTGATAGTCTTAATAAAAAGGTTATTTCACTTCCTAAAATACCTTCTACATTAATTACATATGACACAAAAAAGAAGAAAATTGTTAGACATAAAACTCTGATTAAATAAAAGGTATTTTAGAGATATTATTATTAAATAAGAGAAAGTTAGTTAAATTTTGCTTATATTTTTTATTAACACATATTTGAATTTTTTTGCTTATATTTCAGTATGGAGAAAATAAATTCTGATTAGATGAAGAATATTTTGGAAGTGATATCATTAAATATGAGGAAAAGTAGTACACTCATAATATTAATAAAATATTTAACCATAATGAATGGACAAAACATAGACAAGAGTTTGTCAAAATACATTAGCTCGACCCAACATTGACTCACCTACTAAACAAGATAATTCAACTTGACTCACCACTTTCTGAGTCTTAAAGATATTGGCACAAACAATCCCACCTCATGTTGGTGTGTTAAACGGGTTAACCCATTTAATTTTATTTGAAAAATTAAAAAATAAATTTCAACAAAAATCAATTTCTCTAAAAAAAAATAATTTGTGATTGCATTTGCTTGTAACTTTTTATTATTTTGGCAATTTCAATTACAAAGATATCAATTTTTTTAAACAAAAAAAGAATTACAAATCCAACAAGCCAAATAATATTATCACAAAAACATTTCACGATCACACATACAGGACAATTAGCACAACTCAAAAGTCAAACAAAACAACAAATAATTCTATAACAGAAGTATTTCATGATTACAAAATAACCTAGAATAATAATTTTTTTTTAAGTGAATTAAATGGACCGTCTAACCTTCTATGGATACAGTTGAGTGAATCATACGACAGACTAGGTCCAATTTTTAAGCTAATTATAAAAGAAAATCTAGCCAACCCCAACCCCAACCCAAATCCGTGATGGACCTAGTTGAAAATTTGGCCTGTTTTGATGGTGCTAAGTATTTGCTTGATAATTTACGTTATTATTTAATAAAATCCTTTATTATATAGATATTATTCCAATTCTAATCGGAGAAGAGGACTAACAATACGTTTATACCCATATCCATGCATGAAAGTGCATGTATCTAACTTTTTTTCTTTTTATAAATCTTGACGGATAGTTAATCGTTATTTATCATAACAATTTTTATACATTTATGATTTTTTTCTACTCTGTTGTCCATCAATGCACTCGACTTACCTCTCTTCCATATTCTCACTTCTACAGAAATTCAATGTAAAAAATATTTCATATATAAATAACATTACTCTAACAAGCAAGCATCTATGAGAGCATGGGAACAAAAGGAAAAAAAACAACCCTTCGTATGTCATGGTTAACAAAATTCATTGTGGCACTTTGAAGAAAATTAAGACAAAACATGGAAATAGATTAACATTTCCAGAACGAACTTTGAAGCCACAATGCATGCATAGATAAACATAAAAGGTGTGCTGAGAATTTCAAACAAGAACAACATTAATTAGTAATCATAATCAAAAAGTGAAAGGAACGTCCAAAGCAGCTCTAGCCTCCAAAGCTGCATTTTTCCAGAAATCACACAAGCGTCTTATGTGGATATGAACTTTAAGCAAACCAAGTACTTGATCGAGCTGCTTCATGGGGTTGTTGTGCGTTTCTTCTTCTTCTTCTTCTCTGAACTTAACATTCTGATTCCTCAGCCAGTAATATTGTGTTGTTTTCGTTCCATTATTCGATCTCTCTCTCTCTCTCTCTCTCTCTCTCTCTATCTATATATATATATATATATTAGAGCATTGGAAGAAGTTTGGCCACCATCATAACTTTCGTTTGCGCTTTCCAATAAACATGTACATAGACCTCTATTTGAATACAAGATTAAAAAGTATTTTGAGAGTTTTTTTTACAGAAAAAAAAGTCTATTTTTAATAGAAAAAAATACTTATGATTTATATCCAAGCAGATGCATAATCTAGCACAACCCATGCATAAATTATGATGACAAATTAATTAAGTACACGCACGATAGAGTCTTGGTTTTTTTTTTTTTTGTTGAAGTGTTTTTTTTATGTAAAAAACTTGGATAAAGTGAAAAGAATAAAATTTGTTGGACTACAATTTAAGAATGATGCGAAGATGTTAACAGGAGAAATTATATATATAAAAGAAATAAAAATAAAAGGCTGAAAATTGGTGGTGATAGTTAGCAATTAAAAACACATTTTTGTCTTATTTTACTTAATCAAACTTCAATGTACTCAGTTAAAAAAGATATATTAAAACTTGCATCTTCCCCGTCCAATCCCATTTGAGCATATAATTCATATTCGTAAACATTAATTAATCTAGCATCTCATATAAATTAAAAGACATTTTTTTTATATAATTATAAGACATACGTGTGCAATTTTCATGTAGTATTATATACAAATTTTAAAAAATGGTTGAGAGCGTATTTCTCCGAAATTGGAAGACTCTCCTTTCTCTTCTTTTTTTATCATTCTGGCACTTCCTCTTCCTGCATGATCTATTCTTTAATTTTCACAAACACCAAAAAGAAAATACTACTTGGCTACTTGCTAGAAAAATATATAAAATGGTTGAAAGTAAAATTGATTACATTTACATTCCATCCCACAAATTACAGCAACCACGTATTCCTCCAAATTAAAGCATACCATACCCATTACCCCCTGTATCACCATCTTATGGGCCAAAACAAAAAACGAAACGATCCGTTTGAAAAAGATTCAATTCATTTCAATGCCACGACTGTGATTAAACATGATGAGGTGTCTCATTTATTCCCATAGGTTTATGTAAATATCAACATATATTAGTTTCTTTTTTTGACAAAACATAATATTTGTAGTATCTCAGAAATTCGATCAGAAGCTTATAACTAATAAGAAATCTGAAACAAACTTATCTGAAATGCTTCTTATCAACACATATATATATATATAGCTTAATTTGCATAGCAGCAAAGCCAAGAAATAGAACAAATTTGATTGACTTGGCACGCTGGCTTGTTCACCTGGTCCACCACCAGAGGAAGTCCTTGCGCCTATTGATCTTCTTCTGCAGCTGGAGGAGGCCATATAGCAAAGCCTCTGCAGTTGGAGGACAACCTGGAATGTATATGTCAACAGGAACTATTCTGTCACATCCTCTAACAACAGCGTATGAATAATGGTAATATCCACCTCCATTAGCACAGCTT
>PYAF01006333.1:458357-485233 GCA_007407185.1 Glycine tomentella
TGAATATCATCCTTTCAATTAATTTATCAAAATAATATGCTTTAATTATGATATTGAGGTTTAAAAGAATAAAAGTTAACATCATAACACTTGACTGTGTCAATTTTATTTTTCACTTGATGAGAGTATTAGAAGGGGTGAATTAAAGTGTGTTTCTACTATTTTTCATATGAATCAATAAAAAATTATCCTGGTTCTGACTTATAAAATAATTATTGTAAAAAAAATCTTCTACATACACTATTTACTCTTTTATTCAGATGCATTTTCATTTAAATATAAAATTTTATATAGAGAATGATTTCTAATTAGAAAGCTAAACCCTATTTATTTTTCCAAATAATAAAACTATGAGAGTGAAAATTAGGCAGAGTTGTGCTTTGTTTGGTGTGTGTGATTAAGTATTAACCCATAAGAATATAAGGCCTATTTGAGTAAGTTATCTTTTTAGAAATACTTTTAAAAGAAAAAAAATAAAATGAATTTTTTCATGAACAAAAGCAAGCTCTACAATATAATTTTATAAGCTCACCAATATAACTTCTCTAAAAAGTGAAATAATATCTATAAATAAATTAATAAAAAACTCATTTTACCTTATGAAAAATCTCATTTCATTTTTCTTCTTTTTATTTATTATTTTTTTAATCTAAAAGTATTTTTAGAAAAATTTAATTTTTAAACCGAACTTATAGAAAGTAAGTTGAATAGTTAAATGAAAAGTGAAGAGAGGAAAGGTTTGATGATTTTGTTAATAAAACTAACATTATAATAAATAAAATACAATTAAAAGAATTATTAGTTAAAAAAATGCAATGGTAGCATGGATAGAAAGAAGAAACGCACTTGCGAAGAGCAGGGGCCATCTTATTGGTGAGTGTGCCAGCAACGATCATACAATCGGACTGACGCGGGCTGGGCCTGAAGATGATCCCGAAGCGGTCCAGATCATAGCGGGCCGCGCCCGTGTGCATCATCTCCACGGCGCAGCAGGCCAGACCAAACGTCATGGGCCAGATGGATCCTGTGCGGGCCCAGTTCAAGAGCGAGTCCACCTTCGAGATCACGAACTCCGCCGGCTTCGAGAGGCCCACGGGGGAAGAATTCGCCGCCGTCGACGGCGGCGCACAGTAACTCGTGGGAGCGGTGGCGCCGGTGGAACTGCTGTGGAGGGACGCGGAAACCAGCCGCTGAGGGACGCGCCACGAGGTTCCGGTTCGGGTCAAGAGAGCCATGGTCACACCCTTTCGTTTTGTTTTGTTTCGTTCCTTTCTTTTCTCTGTGTTAATTCACGTAAACTCTGTTGTTTCTTGGGGCAAATGCAATCTCCGTTTCAGTGCTCGCCATTTTAGGATTTTTGGTGGACCATTTTGTAACAACTTTTCCTTATATATAGATAGTTTTAGTTTTACTCATGTAAATAAAATGCTAATTATCACGAAAGTATTTGAGAGAAAATAAGAACGGGTAAATCGACCAATCACGTTGAATTCTAATGCATAGTGAGTGATAATTCAATATTTAATGTGTTTAATCAGTGTTAGCCATCTTGTGTTATTCTAACGGGTAATGAGTAATAGTAGTATTTAGCAATGCCCGTAGGTTTTAGCTTAACATATGAAGATCGGTAACATGTCTATTGCCCAAAAGCAAAGGTACTCCTTTTATCCTTTTTTTTTTTTTTAATTTTTATGTTACTTAAGTTTAATTGTATTTTTCACTCTTTTTTTATATGGCGCTTTCACTCTAAATTAAATAAGCATTTTTTTTATTTGATTTAACATTCTTAACATACAACTTATCCTCTAGGAACTTTGCATGTGATTTATCAATTGGAATTAATGACATTAAGTATCCGACTTATTTAAGTACAAGTGAAATTGACAAATATATTTAAGATAGCTACATAACAAATTTAATATAAGAATTACATAAAATGGTTTACACTAACGACTCATATAATTTAGAGAAAAATATATTTATAATCCTACAATTTTTTAAAATTCAATTTTAATTCTAAAACATTTTTGTTCTATTTTTTACTAATTAAATATATAAAACTTGTTTTTTGATTTGATAATTATGTAATTAGGATATTAAACTCAACCCGTAGTGATTAAATATATAAATTATGTAATTTTTGTTCACAGTATTTTCACGACTAATTCTTAATTGATACTTAATCATACTCTCTTAAAAGTGTATTATATGTGAAGATCAAATTAAGTTTTTTAATAAATTTAATATATTATCAATTAAGTTATATCTATTATATAATTATATAAATATAAATATATAAAACTTTGAAAGTACACATAGTTGAACCGATAAGAAAATGTGGACCCCAAAGTCAAGTATTGCATTTATTATGGTTGATTATAAATAATAGAAAAATTAAAGAAATTATTTGGGGAAAAGAAAAGTGAATTCAAAAAAGTCGCCCGTTATCAAAGTGCATAATATTCCCTCCCGTTTTTCCTACACCACCCACAAAAACTAGGGTTTCTCTCTTTTTCCCTACAAATTCCGTCACTTCCGGTCACGGTAACCGTTCATTCCTCTTCCATAGATTCTCCGAATATGAACCTCAACCATTACCACCACCACGTTCCACCTTACGAGCACATGCTGAAGGAATCCATCAACCGCTTCTTCGCCGAACACCGCCGCGGCGCCACCGACTTCGCCGACTTCAACTCCATCTTCTCCCGCATGATCCACGCCACCCCCGAACCCCCCATCCCACTCCTCTGGTTCTACGCCGCCCTCGAATTCCGCGCCACACGCGATCATTCTAGAAGAGCCAGAGACATGTTCCACTTACTCGTCTCCTGTTCCGGTGCGCGCGGGTCCACGAAACAAATCGCTGCACTCGCACCGTTACTCTTCGTCTTACACCGCTTAGCACTTCTTCAACAAGGGGAATTGTTGAAAACCGAGGTGAATGGGTTGATGGAAGGGGTTGTGAGTTACTGCAGCATCTGTTGCGGTAGCGAAATTTGCCGCGACGATGACTTGGCGGTGTTGGAGTTTGGGGATTTGATTAAGGTGTGGATGGTGGATGATCATGATCATGACGGTGGGGTTTTAGGGTTTTTCCCCTTTGTGAGTGGTGAATTTAAGAAGGGGATTGAGAAGGGTTGCGAGGTTGGGGTGTTGGCTGGGATTGTTATGTGGGAAGCGCTTTTGCTAAAGCTCTGTTTGGCGTTCGAGAAAGGGATAGACAGGGCGGAGCAGGAGAAGAAGCTCATGGCCTCCGCGGTTCAGACCATCACAGGGTTTCGGAGCTTTCGCTTCTTGGGTAAGACCTTGCTTTCTCAATTAATTGGAAAATTTACTTAGGAAAATTGGTTCAATCGATAAGAAACAAACTCATATGTCAATGAATATGAGTTTGATTTTTGCTGTTGTTAACATGAGAATCTTATTGATGGCTGTAAACACTTCAGTCTTGAGACATGTTCTGGGTCTAATGAGTCTGGGACCTAGCTAAACTCCTATATGGACATGTTTAGTATAAGATTTTTAGTCTGTTAACATATTATTGTATGTATGAACTTCCTATATGCGACATCTTGATTTGATTGGGCGATTTTGTGATTGGACCGGAAGACAGTGTAAATTTTGTGATTTTGTGAAAAGACAGAAGAAATTAATCAATCAACGTTTGGTTGTCTTAAAGATGAAAATGATTCTAAAAAAAATATGAAAATGATATTTTTATAACTTTAAGATTAGATTGACTGGGGAATTGATTTATTATGTTATTCATTTTTTTAACATGTATTTTTGAGTTTCACTGTTTAAGGAACTAAACATTTAGACATAATGTGGGGTTTTTTTTTTTTTATTTGAAGGAGTATATATCTTGTGTGTTGTGACACTTGTTGAGAGTTCATGAATGGAAAGTGTTAATGAAAAATAAAACTTTTTAAACTCATGTTATATTTTTTATTGTTTGATTATTTGATTTCTTTGTGTTTTTTGAGGCACTCCTTATCATGAATTTTAAAATAAAGATAAAATATGTTTTTAATTTATATAAACATAAATATAAATATGAATATGAATTATTTCATTTTAGTCATTTAACAAGCTATTTTTTTTTGTCTTTGCAAATTTGAATTTTTTTTATATAATCCTTATCGCTGCCTAGTCATATTATGTGGCATGTATTTAGTCATATTACATAATTTTTTTTACAATAATTAATTATTTTTTTAAAAACACTAAAAACCAAATGAAACCATTTTTCTTGGAATTTATATTTAAGGCTTCAAATAAAATCTAAAAGGTGTGGGTTTCCTTTGTTGTGCAACCAGACACTTGAACCATTTCAAGTATGAAAGTGAAATATTTATATAATAAGACAAATTACTTTGAACACTGCCTCTCTGAGTTAATTAAATTAATATTTCTCACTAAATGAAGCTAAACATATTAGGACTGAAAATAATAATAAAAAAAAAAACAATCAGAGGAGATATGTGTTAATAGGAAGGAGGACACACACGGTTATGTTATAACTGTATTTATTGGCGTCCTAATAGTCAAGGTTGGTTTTGATGTTATATGGACGCTTCATTCAGAGTTTTCTCCTGTAGTCATACTAAATTACTACTCAGATGACTAGATACCAGTCTTAATTTTCTTAGTTCGATCCCTCTTTTACCCGTATTTGTTTATTTCTCAGCTTGACATTGGTCCAATCCTTGTGCTTTCTGGGGTGACCTCATTACAGTTTTCATGTTTGTTCTTCCTGATTGCTGATTGGTCTACATTCAGATACCCTTTTCAGGATGATGTTGGAGCCAGTTTTGCCAGTGACCTCTCTACTGGTCAGTACCGTGTCTTTTTGCTTTAATTTTCCTTAATCATAATTTGAAATTAAGCTTTAGTCAAAGCACCTTTTTCTCCAGAAAACTTTGTTGGATCTCAAAGTCAAAACTAAAAAGATTAACTTCAAATAACTACAAGCCCACATAGCCCGCATGGCATATGTTTAATGGAGGCTGGTCATGTCTTAACGTCACTGTCATCTATAGAGGTTACTCAGGTTAGCATGCAATAAGATCCAAAGGGTACTTTTTATTGGTATGCAAAACGCATTTTTTAATGCTCAAGCTTTCTTTATATGATAATTGATAGAAGACCAGGAGTTGAAGTATTGATTATTGTTGGAAAATTATGACTTATATTTTGGAATTTTAAAATCTATAAACTTTCCAGTAAAATAATTTACTTAACTAATTATTCATGAATGGTTTATTAGTTATGATTTTCAGTATATTTTCTTTGAAAAGGGTTACTGCTTGGTTAGCTACCTTAATTATTCATTGCCATAATCTTCATGGTCATTGAATCCAATACTAGGCACCCTTCTTCTGTTGGTAATTTCAGCGTAGTTCTATGGAAATGACTTTATTCCATTTCCCCCTTCATCAAGTCTATTATGTATTACTTGTTTCTAATTTTTACTGTTACATTCAACAACTGACTGTTTGTTTTACTACAGGGTTCTGAAAATGAAGTTCTTTTAAAAGAAGTCCTGTACAATTCTGTGATGATGATAGACTATTCATTCATTAATCCTCAAGCAGAATTTTTGCTATATGCCAACAGCTTGAAAGATGTTGCTATAACTTGGTTGTTTGTTGCTGAGTTAGCAGTACAGTCTGCTAGGTATGAGAAACGACTATTGTTGTAGCTGTGATAGATGAAGGGGTTTCTACTTTCTAGAATGTTTCACCTGACAAGTCTCATAATGTGGTTGTTGGTCACAGGGAAAAAGGTGATCATGTGAAAGCTATGTCTTACATAAATGCCTTCTGTAGATCCTGCATACCCATTCAATTGATCAAATGGGTTACTAATCAAAATTGCATAGGCAGAAAGATCACCAGACCAAATGTTTCCACTCCCATAGCTCTTATAAGTGAGTTCCTCCGATTTTCTTGCAATTTTTTATTTTGTTTTTTTCTTCTCATTGTACCATGAAGAGACTGTTATATATAGCTGGAAACGGCTGCACTCAATTTCAAATTTTATCAGTATCATTGGTGATTGAATTCGGATTATTGTTAACTGAAACAAGCTACCCATTTGTGTATGTTTTGTTTGTGAGATTTTTTTCTTTTTTGTTTCCTATTGCATCTAATAGTTAGTGATTTTCATTACCAGAGTGGCTTCTAGTTGTTGAGGAACAAGGAATTGCAGTTTTTGCTGGTGAAACTGCCAAGCAGATAAACATCATGTTCAAAGCTAACTTTTTCACTTCAAGAACTGAGTGCTTGCTTCCAGTTATCAAACATTTCTTTAACAATCTGGATAAGAATCTCTATTTGAATTCTGTGAATGGAGAAGCCGCGGCAGATAAACTTGATGGTGATGTGGAGATGCTCGATACTGTAGACACTGTAAGTTTGCCTGCTGCTGCTGATAGTGTGAACAGATTTATTGATGGAACAAGAAAACGCAAAGAAGGGATTGAGGATGATACTAAAACACAACTAAAGTATATGAGATGTCAATTTCATGAGAACTCAGCCAGAGAAAACTCGTTTATATTCAGGCAACAGTGATGCTTTGGATGGAGGGAGCACAGTGGATTGGATATTTTGGTGTAACCAAGCTCCGAAAGTAATGGAGCAATATGATATATGTTAGATGAAACCGTGTAAGGACGCTGGGCTAACAATTTTTTTGTGACCATCTTTGTTGGTCACTTTGGGTGGTAGGATTTTGTAAACATTGGGCCCAAAAACTTCTTCAATATAGACCTTCGGCTAAAAGTATATATATTTGGAAATTCGTTCAACCCGTGTTTTCAATTACATTTTAGTTGGAATATCTAATTAAGTTTTAAGGCTGATTAGATCTAATTTCAAATATGTTAATTTTTTCATAAATTTCATTATCTTTAACCTTATTCTTCCAAGTTCTAATGGAATTTTTTTTGAATATCTATTAATACAATTTCTTTGTTTAATAAATGATGTTTTATTTTATCTATATTCATAATATTAGGACCAGTGAAAAGATAGGCACTGTCGTGTCTGTATATTTGTATTTTATCTTTTGGCATTAAATTTGTTGCATATGTAAGTGTGATATTTTAGTAATGTACCTGAGGTGGGGAGGTTTAAATAGAATAGTATGTTGGGTATTTGCAATAGTAGTTAAAGCGTAAAAAGGTCTAAAAAAACTTGGAGATTAAGTAGGGTTATCCTCTTTAACAACTAAGAAGTGTTAGTACCATATTTTTTAATATTTTTTTTATACATACTTTATATTAGTTAAAAATTGTTGAGAATTATAAAATTAGAAGAAATTTATTAAATAATAAGTAGAATTATCAAAATTTATAATTTTTAATAAATTTTAGTTAACATTTTTTTGTCAGAATTTTAGCTAACAATAGAAAGTGATACTAGCCACTTTTGTATAGCCTTTATCATTGTTATAGATAAGATGTATCGAAATTTTATAAAATATTTACAAGATAAAAATTGATTTTTGAGGCTTTCACATGAATTCGAACCATCGTAATATTTTCTTTTTGGAGTTTTCTTTTGAAGATGATTGACTAAGTTGGGACTTTCTAATTTTTCTTTCCATTTTTTTATCCATTTGAACATGAAAGTAAATCAATCTTATCTTTATTAGATAATTCTTTGTCATACTTGTTTATTGATTTAACAATTGAGAGTGTATTTTTTTCATGTTTTTTTTTTTTTTTTTCACTTTCTGATGTCCATTGAACGAGAATTCTAATCGAACGAAGGATTCACATTCAAAGAATGCAAACATTCATTCATAATTTTTGTTGTCTTCAAAGTCGTAGGTATAGTCTTCTAATGATTGGTACTACCACTTTGTTCGGGTTTAAAATGCAATGGAGTTAAATAGGAAGGGAGAAAGGAGGAAGAAAACAACTTCTAACACTTTGCATTTAAAATAGGGAGGGAGAGGATCAAATTTTGCATTATATGAAATATTGTTTGCAATGACTTCTCGCCTCACAACAAATGGGGCGTTAAAAAAAATGTATTTCTTTTATTCCATTATAATTATCATGTAAAAAAATATTTTAAAATAATTATTATTTTAATTTTTAATACAACATTAATTATTTTTTCACTTATATATCCTTTATAATATTAATGATGGACAACAAAAATTATGAATGAATTAATGATGAAACAAGATTAATTTGTAAAATTATTATTTTTTATATATTTATTACTTGTTCTTAATATGTGTAAAATAATATATGAACGATAATTATTTTAGGTCAGAGGGAGAGTAATATACGCTTGAGTTATCATTCAAATCATTCACAAAGTGTTCATGAAAGATAAGTACAAGATGATGAATTAGATTTGTAAAAATCCATTCCAATTATACATGTCTCCAATTATAAATGAAATTGAATAATGAATAGTCGAAGAAAATAAATGCTAATAAAGAACTTTTATATAATTTTACTTTGAATTAACCAACAACATCTAATCCTTCAAGTCTTCAATATGTGAAGGCTTGAACTTTACCAATTATGCTAGAGACATTTTTTATAACGCTCTCAAATATGAACAATTAGGGTACATTAAAGTTGGTGAATGGTTCAAATTATCTTAATGTGTGCCATAAGCTATTTTTATACTTTACCTATCATGTTTCCTTTTAAAGAAAATATTTTAGCAATGAGATCTAGTTCAATTGATTGAATATGTGAGTTGTTATAAATTATGAGATATCTGTTTTTAATTTTTTATGAATAAAAAAGCTATTTTTATCTTAGATTTGATAAAATCAACCCTTAAATTTGCTATGATAGTTTAATAAAATAAGCATGACTTATATATTTTTTAGAGAAAAATGGATCAAATGATTAAGTCACTTTAAAGATAGTGTAATGAAATTTAGGGGTATCCGCGGATCGATTCGAATTGATTTTGGCCAAATTTAGGACTCAATCCAATCAAATTTAATCGGTTCGGTTCGGTTCAGTTTTAAGAATTTTTTTTTGAAACCCAACCGGTTCATGAACAGTTTGGTTTGGTTCGAGCTAACGAGTTACCTATTTAAATTTTTTTTCTAATTATTACTATTTTATATCATGATTCTTTCAAATATCCAATACAATTAACAAAATATTATCAAATGTATGAAAGTAGTAAAATTGATTCATTTAATACCATAAACATAATGTTCTAAAATAGACTTATAATATAAATTAAAACAAAAGATTCTTGAACAAGATTTACTATAATAGTTTGAATCACAACTATTTTTCACAAATTAATTTCTTGCAATAAGCTTTGCTATAACCAAATTTGTTACAACTAAATTTGCTGAAACAAACAAATAAACAAAATATGATTCATTAATATTATAAACATGGTAAACAAAATATAAAAAAAAAAGTTAAAACAAATAACAATATACCTGAAAGTAATACATTAAGAAATTTCGACACTTGCAATTTCAACACTTGGAGATCCAATATTAGTAGTATTTAAAGTCAAACCAAACAACTCTAAAAATTTAAACACAACCCCGTTAGTCCCAAAATTAATTGATATTTTATACAAATATAATGTTTTTGCTTTTATGATGAAATGATATTTTTCAATCATTAAAAAAAAAGTAATATCATTATTTTGACTTCGTTGAACACTGATTTTTAAGTAACCTTAATGTTAAAAGAACAAAAGAAAAAAAAAAGACACCATTCAAATCAAACTTTCAAAGAATGTTAAAAGAATGAAAGAAAAATAAAAGATATCATTTAAATCAAACTCTCAAAGAATAAATCAACCAACGAGAGAAAAAAAAATTAGGCCCTAACTATTCCCCACATGAAACTAATTCTCTCAATCTTTAATCCAAATAGACACATTTTTCCTTCTTAAGATTTTACCAAAGATTAGCTTAATTTTAAAGCAAACAAGAAAAAGAAAATAGTAAATCAAATACAACAACAAAAATCCAAGTCAACACTCAACAACGAAGGTTATTTCTTTTCTTCTCATCCCTATTTCCATCAAAATTCCAATGAATACAAACCAGAATAATACGAGAAGTTAAAGAGTTTCGGAAAAGAAAACGAAAGCGTAGAGAAAAATCTGATGCTTGATCGATACGATGAGATGGGATGAGAGAGAACAGAGAAGGAGCTGGTCCAGAACCACATAGAAGGAGATGAGATGAGAGAGAACACAAAAGTGCAAAAGGAAAAGAAACCTAAACCCGTAAATTTACATTACCACACCTTTATAGCAAAGATGAGATGAGATGAGATGATTATGTACTAGCCCTTTATTCGACCCAAACATTTACAGTACCACACCATTTTCTATTGTCAAAATATTTTTTCAGTTTTTAAATTTTAATATATAAATAATAAAATTTATATTTTTATTACGGGTTCACGGATCGGGTCAACGGATCTATAAATCTAAACATGTGACCCAACCCGTACATGAACGATTTTGATCTGTTCGGTTCGATTTTGACCCAAATACATTACTAACACAACCCAAACTGTTCGGATCGTTTCGGGTTCTCGGGTGACCTGTACCCTTAAACACCCCACTGAAATTTAATAGTGCTAAGAAATTAGATTTTGAAAATAAAAAAATTAAATATTAATGTAATAAGAAAAACTTGAAATAAATTAATTTAAAAGTGTATATAAGTGTTATCAAACTTGGTTCGAACTGATCGGACTAGGACTTGGTGGCCTAACTGGGCCGATTTTGTTTTTGGACTGGTTACGCAATTGACCCGGTTAAACCTAGGCGGATTGGTCACCGGATCCCGATTGAACCAGCCCGACTCGACCATTTTTTTTTAAAATTGATTTTTTTTTAATTTGAATTTTGGAGTATGGATGAATTTTTTAACTCAAATACTGTTAGTTATATATAATAAATACATATATAATTTTAAAATTTTAATATATATCAGGTCAAATCGGACCAATTACTGACCCATCGATTGAATGACCGATTCACTACCTCGACCAATTTAATGACTGATCGAATTTCACAACTATGGTATATATATTTTAAATTTGTGAAAAATTTTAATGTCTAAAATAAAAAATATTTTAAAATAGATAGTAATAACTCATTTTTTTTAAAAAAAATAGATTAAATAATTAAACAGTCACACATTAAAAAAAAAAAAGGAGTTTGTTACAGAATTATCTCAGTTGAAAACATTCAAATATATAGAGATGAACTATCAATACGTTATGATCATTTCAGGATAACTTCAACATTGATTACCAAAAAAGGTTGACAAAATTAGTATATAATTGAATATTTCAAAATCAAATTAGTAGATAATTGAATTATTTAAAACTAAATAATACTTTTAGGATTCGATTTTTGGGTCATATTTACTACTCCCTCCGTCCCTAAATATAAAATCATTTTCAAAAACTTATTTGTCTCTTTTTATAAGTTATTTTTCTAATTTTTAGATGCATTAATTATTTTTTAAACATTAATAAAAATAATTAAGTGGATATAGAGATAAAATATGATAATTTTAAAATGATACTACAATTAATTGACAAATATAATATAATTAACTAAATTAAATATTTTTCATAAGGGACATAAATTAATTAAAAAGTTCTTATTATTAAGAACAAAGAGAATATTAAACAAAATAGAAAGAGAAATAAATCTCACTTCAATAATTTGACCTTGATGCAAACAAAAGAAGAAAATAACAAACTTCTTCATTGATTATTTTTCTTCATTAGATTATACATGATGGTTTTATTATAGACAATGATATATGGACACCTACACAATATATATAACTAATAGTTACTCTATTTTTTTATATCTCTTTTTGTCACACTGTAATGACTGTATCATCATATTTATACTTTTCTTTTTTTTAGCTGTATATTAGAGTGTGGTTGAATCATTTTTGTTTTATCCTAATTAATTCTCAAACATGTACTTTAGTACAGAGACTCTTAATTTATTTGATCAAGAAGTACTAATTATGAGGAAACTATTGAGAAGATAATACGTTTTAATTAGGATGTTTTATATTATATATATTCCGATATAACCAGACTGGTTGACAAAAGAAACCAAAGTTAAAATTTCCAATCGACAATATATTACAAAATATCTTCCTGCATGGGAGATTTTTATATTTTTTATCAAACAAACGTTAGTTTGTTAGAAATATTAGTTAAATGATTTTGAATTCGAATATAGAAACTTTTCTTCCTTTTTTTCCTTTATCCTTTCTCAACCATTGGATCAATCTAATATATGAGGACAAAATTTTCTTATATCTTGAAGTTGAAAGAAAAACAAAAATACAAAAAGAACATGACAGCTACCAGTAGTACTTCATTATCATTTTCCAAAATCACATGCTGATGATTTACCTCCATTTGTTATTCTTTTCTTGCATGAATAGCGAGTTATTGTTTAGCTGATACGTAAAATGGCATTTTAGTTGTAGGGGACAGGGAATGCAAATTTCTCAATCGAAAGTGATATTTCTGCAATGAATCATGCAGAGGAGCCCATTTTTATTTGTAAAAAAGCATATACGTCTCAAACCATTGCATTGCATGGTTGTTTGAGTGCTGTCTTTGTACCTTTCATTTATACTAGTTCTCAATAATAATATATAAAAATCCATGTGAATCATCTTTTCAATTAATCCTATATAAGAACAAACTATAGATCTAGGAAATTTGCCCACAACCCAGTGACGAATTTATGCCGTCATTTGTTCCAATAAAAAAAAAAAGAAAAAAGTTTTTATTTCAGAAATATTGGGAACCAGAACTTAAGATCAATAGTAACTTATTTCCCTGTATTTGAGATTTATGATATATTAAAATAAATGTGTTTTCCAAATTGAGTTAGGGGGATTGATCAATCTTCTATTTTGGTGTACGGTAAGAATATTTTGAAGCTGACAAGAGGAGATTAATTCTATTCACAATTTAACCAATTGAGTTCACTTGAGGGGACAAAATAAATATTGCTTTTAAAGTCTTGTTAATGTGTCTTAAGAACTCAATGCACTCTAGTAAATATTAGTAATTAGGATTACTTTAAAAAAATCTTATTATCAAGTGTCGTAAGGATTATAAATTAATAAGCATTTAATACATTTTGCAAAATATTTGTTTATACAATAAATATTTTTCTGACAATTTTTTATAGAATAAAATTTAAAAGGACCATAAAAGTAAAGGTTCTTTGAGGAAAAATAATAATATTTGACTACAAATATTTTTATTATTAAAAGTATAAGAACAATTTAATACTTTTTTATTCATCAATACTCTAAGAACTTTGATAATAAAACTCTTTTTTACTTGCAAGATAATAAAACAATGTTTTACTTATTTTAATCACTTTATATTGTTCCAAAAAATCAAAGAATTTAATAACATATAAAGTCAAAAAAGCAAATACTCCGTGCAATATAAGATCACATTGTCCTAAATGATAAAAGAAAAAGACTAAATTGTCCTTTTTTGAAATGATTATCACTACCAATCTCATTAAATTATTATAATAGATACCACGTGGTTAATAACACTTCTTATAAACAATATTTAATTTTATTTTTAATCAGTACTATTACCATTTTTATAAAAAAAATTGTACAAGTGATAACTATTATTTTTTAATTTTGCCAACAACACACTCTTCTTAATGTACTTTTATTATTAAAATTATTAAAAAAATCAAAATCTTAATTGGGACTTGAAACTCATTAATAAAAAGTTGAATTCACAAAATTTGATAACTTGTAATAAATTTTAGTCCATAACAAAATAAAGAGTGTATTTAGAATATGAGAAAAATACTAATATGCACAGTTTACAATATATTCTTCACAAAAAAGAATATAATAATCGAACAAGAAAAGCGAAAAAAGGAGAGGAAAAAAAGAAAATTGTCGGCTTACCCAAGTGTGGTTAACTTAACCAGAGTGCCGGGTTGGGACTGTTTTGTTTGACGCGGACCGCTCGTGATGCCCCAAACGAGTGCCACGACACGGAATCGTCGGTGACTCGTTTTGACTCGCTCGAGTTTATTGTTAATAATCACCACTATCACTCACACACTCACTCACTCACTCACTCGCTCACTCGCTCACTCGCTCACTCACTCACTAATCGCAGTGTTGCCAATAACAATATATAAACACAAACGCGAATTCATCTTCATCTCCACCTGCATTCTCAATTTCATTCCATGGCCGATTCAACCTCAAGCGATTCACTCTCTTTAGACATCGATTCCTTTTCTCCTTCACCTCAGGTATATAATAATCATCATTATTGATATTATTGTTATTATTGTACATTTTATTTTCTATTATCGATTTAATGTTACACGCAACGCAACAACAACAACGAGAATAATGATTATAATATGCTTTCAATCAGCCTCGTTTAGCACTTTTCATTTGCCGTTTTACTTCCTTCGATTCGTTCCTTCTTTTTTTTTCCCCAGAATTCTGCGTTTTCGTTGCTTGCTTGTCGTTTAACTGAGAGTAGCTGCGATTGCGTTTTTGAGTTTGACTCGTTTGTTTCTTCCTCCAAAGCAGAAACGGCGTTTTCGATGTGGTTTTTGGATTCTGATATCGGGTAGTGGAGCTTGATGTAAGAAGAATAATGTGAGCTTGTGATTCTTCACGGTGTAGGTGTAAAATGGTTACCGCAAATGTAGTTAGTCACTCGCTCACTTTTGGATGTTAATTTAGGGTTTTTTCAAAATCGGTGAAGACGTTTGTGTTTGTGTTATCACGCCTTGGATGGGTTAAAGAAGTTGGATTGTGGTTTTAGACTTGTCTTCCTTTTATTTATTTATTAAGAATTTAAATTTTTTATTCTATAATCTAATCAGAAATCATTGTTGCGTCAACCAATCAGAAATTGTAGTTGGAACTCTAAAAGTCAACAAATTTAAGTTACAGCTGATTGGATAATGATATAAAAAACCATTTTTACTACTAGTGTAGTGTAAAATCCTTTATGCCGTCTGTACATAAACTATTTACTTTTTTCTTCTTCTCTCTATTAAAAAAGAGTAAATAGCATCTACATGCACTGTATATAAGTAGTTGTTTGGATTCACAGGATAAAATTGATTTTAAATGAAATTGATTTTACAAAATTGATTGTTATAAAATTAATTTTGATAGAGGTAGGAGTTAATCTTACATGTTTTAACTCTATCATAATTTTTATACATCATAATTAATTATACTGTGATTTTGAAAACAATTCAAACGTGATAGAAATTATATTAATGATGATTTGAATTAAACTCTAACTAATATACAAATCTTTTCTAAGGTGATATTTAATTGGTTGACAGTTTATGAGTTATGACGACACATGAAGTTAGACTTTTTTATTTTATTTTAATAATGTTGTGATCTGAGTAAAATAATGATTTTCTTCAAAAAGGTGTATCTTCACATGCAATCTATTATGTTGCCGCCTTGAAAGATTTTGTGCCTTTTTATGGGTTGTTTCTTTGCATGTGATTTTTGTTTTGCGTTTTCATTTTGTTGCCCCAAACATGTTCACGTCTTTGGTGCACATGCTAAAGTTCACACATGATTAACGGCTTGTTTTGTTAAAGGAAAAGAACTTGGTTAATTAGGGGGAGCTTCAAAGTTCAAACATAGTATTCTACTATTCTTCATTGCCAACTATAAACTCAAACTTGCTATAAAACATAAAGGCTATCGTATATAATGAACAATTTGCTATCCAGTGGTGGAGTCAGCTTTTACTTTCAGGTAATGCCAAATTTTAAGTAAAGCTAATTTTTATTTTTAGATAGTGATAAATTTTATTTTTAATCCTAATTAATTATATAAGTATATATAGTTATTTTTAAAAATTTAAAAATTTAAAAACTTAAAAATAAAAATATTTTTAGGTAGTACCATGATCATTGGTGGTCTGGTCATGGTTCCGCCACTGTTGATATCTGTTTCTGTTAACTTCATCATGTGCTGTTCCTGATTTTTATGATGCTGATATGTTTTTGCAGGAACATATCATCAGAACACGTCATGGTTCCGTATCCGTTGCTGTATATGGAGACCAGGATAAGCCAGCTCTTATCACATATCCAGATTTGGCTTTAAATTGTAAGTTAAACGGATTTTTCATTTTATGTATATCCCATGATCCTCCCCCCTCAGAGCATTGCACTTAATTTGTCTTAAAATTACAGCATTTACAGATTTATTTCAATTACGGTAAAAATTCTTCCTAGTAGATTCAATTTAACCAGAGTTTTTACTTGCTGGTATTGAAATATGTATAACAGTATTTATTAAAAAAAAATTAAACTCTTGCTCCCCCCCCAAGAAATATGTATTTCTTTTCTGATAAGTCAAAGCTAAGGCTTGCTACTAAAAGATTTTATGCAGACAAAATCAAATCTAATATTGTCATTTTATAAATTTTGCCAAACATTGATTACTTTCTCAACATTTTTTTTTCTTTTTCGTCAATGCACTGATATTCTAACCCCATTGTTTTCATGCACGTGGTTTCATCAGATGTCTCCTGCTTTCAGGGGTTATTATTTTGTCCCGAGGCATATTACCTTCTGCTCCATAATTTCTGCATTTATCATATTAGTCCACCTGGACATGAGGTCTGTAGCTCTGTATCTTGAAGCTGTACTATAGTGTTGCTTGTATGTTTATAATTTACCAGGTTCCTTATCATCTTGTGCTTTTCTCAAGAGTTATTGCAGTTGGGAGCTGCTGAAATCGATCCAGATTACCCTATTCTTTCTGTAGATGACTTAGCTGATCAAATAGCTGAGGTTCTCAACTTTTTTGGGTGAGTGTTTACCTTAATCAGCAGTTGCTTTCCATTTAGTGACACGAAGAAAAATGCTTTATAGCATCATTCATCTAACGTTGACTTGACACTAAGTTCCTCCTAGAATGGACAAATTGAAACGTTGAAAGTGATGGGTACCTTAAGCATAAAAGCTGATATATGGTTTATCCTTTGCCTGTTCTTGTTTTGCAGTCTCAGTGCAGTCATGTGTATGGGAGTAACTGCTGGGGCTTATATTCTTACCTTATTTGCTGTAAGTTTTCGTGTGTTTGTCTCCTTAAATGGCTTCAAGATACTTACACATCTTTCTACCACTTGACAACAGATGAAGTACAGACAACGTGTTCTTGGTTTGATAATTGTTTCTCCTCTATGTAAAGAACCGTCTTGGACTGAATGGTTGTACAATAAGGTTCTGTTCCTATGAAAGAAAGGTTTTGTTTTGTTGTAAAAATCAATCTTGTTCTTTTCTGAAGATTTTATAATATTTGCAGGTGGTGTCAAATTTACTATACTTTTATGGCATGTGTGGGGTGGTAAAGGAAATATTGCTGAACCGGTACTTTAGCAAGGTATGTTTTTGCTTCTAAAAGGCATTCCTTGTTTTATTTCCAGTGTGTTAGGCTGAAACATTGACTTTGATTTGTGTTGATAGGAAATTCGAGGTGGTACTCAATTTCTGGAGTCAGATATAGTTAAATCATGCCGAAGGGTTAGTCAGTATTTAGTTATTTATTTATTCATTTTCACGTGGCAACTGGGTTATAACTGGTAGCTGGTTTGAAGCTGGACACTACTTGTCTGAATCTGTTTCAATGTTTTCTTACAGTTGTTGGATGAGAGGCAGAGTTTGAATGTGTGGCGGTTCCTGGAAGCTATTAACGGGTATGTTTACACTTTTAAAATAGTGATTCTCGTATTTCTTTTTAAGCGCAGGGTAATGTAGAAGTGGTGATTATCAAGAAGATATTAATCATGCTAAGGTTGCACTCATGGCTGATGACTTGTTTTGATGTACAAATGGATATGGCAACACTTTAGTTCAGTATGTTCTGGGATTGCATTGTTCTTGTTGCTTAGGGATATATTTCATTTTAATTTAACTTCGTATTGGCTTCTAACAGGAGACCTGACATAAGTGAAGGGTTGAGAAAACTACATTGCCGTTCACTTATTTTTGTTGGGGATATGTCACCATTTCACTCGGAGGCTGTTCACATGACTTCAAAGTTAGACAGACGATTCAGTGCCTTAGTTGAGGTATTGAAAATAAGTCCAATTCCTATTAATCTGTGGTAAGATTATGTTATATTGCAATAAGCTTTAGATTTAATAGCTGTTGGTTGAACTACAGGTTCAAGCATGTGGATCAATGGTAACAGAGGAGCAGCCTCATGCCATGTTAATACCAATGGAGTACTTTCTCATGGGATATGGCTTGTACAAGCCATCAAAACTGAGTGTCAGCCCAAGAAGCCCCTTGAGCCCTTCTTGCATTTCTCCCGAGCTATATTCACCAGAGAGTATGGGTTTGAAATTGAAACCCATAAAGACTCGAATTTCTCTGGAAATCTAGAAGTAGATGAATAAAAGGCTGGGAAAATGGTGCCCCTTCTCATCTGTTCATGAAGAACAAGTTCATGATTGTATGGTTAGTGGGAATGAATGAGGGGATGCCATGCCAGATCGTTGTAGATAGGGAGATAAGGAGATAATAAATCAACAAAAGAGGAAAGAAAAGGGAAGAGCTTAGTAGAAATCAACATATAGTGATTCTTTCATTTATAATCAATCATAGATCATAGATTTTAGTCAATGAGTTTCAAACCTGAATAGTTGTAAAGCTTCGGGATTGTTGTTTTCTTATTAGGGGGTAAAAGTGAAAGTTCAGATTACAATTGTAAAATAAATATGGAGGGCATGAGGTCATTACCGTGCTGTATCTCTTGTTTTGAAGTATTTTCATGTTGTAGGCATCTTATTCACTGTCAATAAAAAAAGTTGTCTGTTAAAGTTCACAGGCTAATCTTAAAGTTCATAGTAGAAAATGATTTTACGTACTATTCGTTTTGTTACTACTTGCTACTATATTGATAAATATCATGCAGGTAAATAGCGAATTGTATGCAACAAACACTCAACAATGTTTAGCGTAATTGTTGGATAAATAAAATAATTATTCCAATTCTATGAACATGCTACATGTGTCGTAACCTTGAGAAAAAGTAGAAGCAAAATACAATTGTGATCATGTTCTCAGCTGATTGTTAGATGCATGAATCAATGTCTAATGTAGTTATACATTAAGAAGTCGTCAACAAAAGACATTAAACTCTACTGCAGTCAAGAAGGTTATTTTGCTCCTCTTCAAAGAAATAATAATTAGGTACTTCATTTTTTTTCTAATTCTTTTAAATTTTTAAAATATATTATTATTTTAATTTGTTAAACCAATCATCTAACCTCAACCAATCCAATTAGATTGACTTGATTCCAGTTGGGTTTTTTATAAAAAAAAAAAAACAGCAAATTCAATCAAACTATTTAATTGAAATAAGTTTTAAATTAGATCAAACTCAACCTACTCGAATCATTATTGAAAAATAACTCGTCAGAGGAAGCAATGCAAAGGAAGCAACGGTTGGCTTTGGCAAGCAACGCGTCAAAGGAAGCAACATGCTTGCAAAGCAACTCCCAATATTGTGTCGTATGAATTGGTGCTTACGAGGCAACAGTTGCTTAGCCCTAAAAAATTAAAACAAAAAAGTAAAAAAATATTATTATAATGTTTTTATGAGCAGCGACTATGTTAGTGCAAAAAAGTACCATTGGGCAACTGTTGATTGATTTTTTTTTTTTTGTTGGCAACGGATATATTGTTTTATAATATAAATAGAGTGCAATTTAAATTCTTTTACACAATCCAAACCTCTAAAATTTCTCTGATTTTTATTCTCAAAAATTTCTTAATTTCTACTTTGATTTGTTTTAATTCAATGAATCCAAATCCAAATTCATTTCATGTGAATCAATAAATTTCAAAACCCAACCCACAAAATAGTTCTAATATACAAATTTTGAATATCCTACACCTCAATTTCATCCATATCAATTTCATATGTTTTAATAGCATTCCATATCAATTCAATTATGTTTTTATTTTTTTATTGTTCCAGAAATATTTTACATAATAACAGTCAAATCCCATAATGTCATGTAAGACGAAAGATCTCTCAAACTCTTTTTTATTTTTTCTTTAAGATGTCATTTTGAGATCTTAAAAATAGAGAAAGAGGATATTTTTTTTTTAACAATGTACATATCTACAAGATTTTTTTACACGAACTCATTCTCTACGCTGGATATATGTTCTCTAGTAATGATCAGATTTTGAACTCACAATCCTTGTTTAAGATCTAACACTACAATTGTTTGTATTTAGAAAAGTGAAAATAAATGATGTGTACATGGGAGACCCATTGGAAACACCAAAAATGAGTTATTACATTGTGGATGCTCTCAAAAGATTTTATTAAGTTTTAGTCTATAAATGAACAATAATATCTTAATAAAAATAGGTAAAAGTAAAAATTTGCATGACTAAATCATGCACCTGTAAACATTTTACAAAATTAATTTGAGCATATATAACTGCAACCTATGTTCAAACTGGGCCAAAAAGAGATCGGCCTAATCTCTTATCACTAATACAAGGCCCAGCTAATGTTCCAAATTCATGGCAGTGATAAAAGATTATAGGGCTAAGGTAATTATTAAAGTAATTTTTCAGCACTTAAACTAAAGTTAACATTAAAAATAATAATTCTTAATTTAACTAAAATTATTTAATATTTCTATAATTTTATTAATACACTTAATAATTTTTTAATAAACCATTTTTAAATTCAGGATCAAAATAAAAATAAAATAAAATAAAATAAAGTATAAACATCTACAATTAACTTCTTAGAAAATAAAAATTCTTCGTTAGATTTTTTGAAAGCTTTTGAAAAAGTCAGACCTAACTGTTCCATTATTATTTTTTTTTATAAAAAAAATCCATGATAAACTGATGAAACAGTAAATACTACCCAAATTTTTCAAAGCAGGTAGATTTTCTAAGCTGACAGTTATAGCTCACTACCACTCCAAGAAGTCCTCCTATATAATCTGTGAAGAAAGTTGTTCATAACTTCATTAGGAATTAAGGATCTCTAATGAACAAATCAGCAGGATTAAACAGGTAAAAAAATTTAGAATGAAATTTATTGTACAGTAAAATAATAAATTTGCTTTTACTCTACACGATAATTTTGGTTGAAATTGAAGTTTATTCCTTCGACATTTTCAACCATTTGGCTTTTCACTAATTCAATCAAGTATTATCAATTGGAACTTGTATAAATGACTTAATCCCCTTGATGAAGCAACAGTTCCTAGAAAAGTATCACTTCTCTTGGCTTCAATTGATACATCAAAGTGCCACAAACACAGCAAGGAATATACATTCAAACTAAAACAAAATAGTCTTTGGACAGTCAAAAAAATTTCGTGTTATTTACTGATATTCCATGTTATAACTACGAGAAATAATCTTGGACATCCGCCATATGAAGGCATTTTTTTCAAGATAATTGTAATTGCTCATATAATACCCAACTAAGCACAGCATTATGCACAATTCTGATTTCAATTGTGTCAGAGTTTCTTAATAAAAAAATAGTAGTAACAACAATAATAATAATACATCGTTATGTGACCTTCTTCAGCTTCAGTTGATATTCAGTTCATGCTTATCCTGCTTCTCTGAGTGATCTCCATTCCTTCTTCATGTCTACAAGCATTTCTTCTACTCATTTCACCATACATTTCTTCAATCATAGGTTTCCATAGCCTAACACGCGCATTGATAAACCAATTGGATACCTGGTCAATCAACCATAAATACAGCTCAAATCATCATCATAGATAACAAGATCTTAGCTATATTTTTTTCTGCAAGGTTTGCATTTTTCATAGCAAATTGCTCCTCCCCAAACAAAATACTTGGCAAGGATCAAGGGGTATGTGTAACATGAGAGCAACAAGTACCTGGCTTCTTGTCAACCCACTTTTTACTGCAAGTAAATGCTTCTCTGCATCTTTAGGATACCTGAAATCCATCAGATTATATCATTTGATAAATATGTATTCTCTGATGATTACAGCCCAAATCAAAAGCTTATGATCATGCCCTAATTAGATAAATTTCTCTGTATGCACTTCACTTATAGGAAAAAGAAATAAGAAAGTGAAATGAATTGAAGTTCTCCCATAATTTGAAATCAACTCATGTATCACAGCTTTTAGAGAAGTTAAATGAGAGAACATTTACAAAAGTTAAGTGCATGGGCTGATTTTAATTGATGAGAGAAGTTCAATTCATTTTATCTACGTATTTACTTCTCTTATAAGTGCTTTTGTAGAAATTTACCCAAACAAGACCTTAAATTTCTTTTATAAGTTGAAATCAACTTATATACTTCAATTTCTATATAAGTTCTCTCATTTAACGTCTCTGCAAACTAAAATGCATAAGTTGATTGGATTTTAAATAATGAAAGAAGTTAAATTTATTTTATCTTCTTATTTTCTTTTCCTGTGAATGCTTATGAAAAAGTTTCTTCGAAGAAAGTCTATATCTTTGAGTAAAGAGACTCACGGATGGAGGAAATTCTGAATCATCCAAGTACGTAGAACTGAGACAGATCTTTCTGGCAAGCCCCTTTGTGGCCTCCATAACTGATCTTTTATTTTCAACTGCTGCAGAACCCATTGCTATTGAATGAATGAAGTTTCAACAGACCATTCCTTCTTCTCTTCTGAACACAAGCTGTTAAAATCTGGTCCCATGGCAAGAATACAATTGCTAATCCGCTCTCGCAAGTCCTTGTATAAGAGAGAGATCGTTTGAAGCGCAAAATGTGCATGCATGTGTGGATACAGCTCAGTAGCAGCATGGAATGCAGATGCCACAGTATGAATCTCATCCAAACATTGACTATATCCATTGTCCACCTGATAAAAAAAGAAGATTAATATCAGGATGAAAACTTTCATATACTACTTTTCAACTTCTCACAATTTAATTTCCTAAAGTTAAAATACACCTAGTCAGTCATCTTTTTTTTTTTTTTTTTTTTTTCAGTTCTCTTCTAAGTTTAAAACGTTTCAATTTATATTGTAAAGTGTCTCTGTTAGATCCAATTTGTGATTCTGACAGTTTTTTGCACTGTGTTATTTTTTACTAACGTGATGAATGTTTATCTAATGTGACACCTCTCATAGTTTGTTACATGTCATTAAGTTGATCAAATTAGTGTAGTAATTAACAGAAAGACCAACTTTGTATAACCGAGACACTTAAAAGAACCAAATTGAAACAAAAAATATATTTAGCCTTTCTCTAACCATTGTCCTAAATACTAGCAAATTTTCCATTTTAATGTGGAAAAATGGAAACTGCAAACTAAACATATTTTGCACATATAATTAATTCAGGACCATAACTTATTCTATTCTATTAATGAGTCAAGAGGTAGCATTTACCAGCTGTAGAAGCATGAGAAGTTGGGATTTGTTTGATTCAGTTGCATGTTTTTCCGATAGAGATTCATCTACATGTGCTCCAAACATGGAATCTGCATTTTGATTATTCACTACCCTTCTCTTTGGTGTGAAAGCTGAAGCTGACTTATCTCCTCCTGCTCTAACACCAGCAGCTGAGTAATTTATCTGTTCTACATTTTCAAATGAATATGTTGCAATTTGAGCAAGTATCTCTTGAATTCCAGCAAGATATCTGGACCCTAATATTGCTGATGAAAACTGGACCTGTTTGTTAGAGCCTAATCTCATACACAGTTCCTTACTGCTGCAGGAGGGTTGCTCCAAGCCCGACCTTGTTCCATTCATGCCATGTAATGTGCCAGAGCAGCTCATCTCCGAGCCCTGACCAGTAGTTTGAGGAGATCTTGCTAGACTTAGTGATAGCTCATTACTACAATTAGGGGAATTGTAGGCAAAATTGGCAAAGTTTTCAACATTTGAAGATGTCCATCCATTTTGAACCAGGCTTCCTATGGATGAATAAGCCAGGATCTCAGTCCCATCAGCCTCTGGAGCTCTTGGAAACTTGTTCACATTCCACTTATCAATACCGGCTAATTCATTGTAAGCATGATGATCTCTAAAAGTTGCAGGCAAAGGGTTTGATGTGCCCTGCCAATTATTGAAGATATATGGCCCCAATGCCTCCAATGAACACATTGAATGAGGCAAAGCTATTGAATTCTCTAAATTTGCTTGAAGGCCAATTCTAGCAACAAGTGAAGCAGAACCAATTGGCCTTCCTCCAACCAAATGCTCTTGCAAATCATTGTTGTTAATGAGATTTGAGGCATCTCCTACAATAGTCTTTCCTTGTGATGTAACAAATGAATTTGAATCAGCAATACTAGCAGGGTTTATGAAGCAACCATCTACATGGACATCATTTGCAGGTTCACCTTGCTCCCCAGCAAGTACTGGAATTCCATTTATGTGGTTTTGGTTATTTAGGTCAAATGAATAGCAATGAATCAGTGGCTTTGGTACTGAATGCTGAGCCATTTCGCCTATGCCGGTAGAATTTCGGCCAGCCATATCCCGCGGAGCACTGTACATGTTGTTCTCCATCTAGAAAACGCAACAAGAGGCTCTTGACACTTCTTCAATGGTCTTTCAGAACAGCATTACTTCATGAATGGCATGGTCAGTGTTCAAATTCATGGTAAACTGGACTAGTAGAATCTCCTTATCCCCTTTCTTGGGGAAGAATTGTAATTATCCCTTTTCTTGGAAGAAGGTTCATGCTACAAACAAGAAAAGAAAATAAATTGGAACGAGGCAGCAAAAAAAAAATAGTAGATTACTCTCTCACATGTGAATTAATTGATCACCATTCCAAAGTAGACAACTTACTGAAAGATGAAAGGGGAAAATGAATATAAAGATGGCTTTTTCTTACTACTTATGTAAACTAAAAATGACACAAATGATTTCGAGAGAAGAACAAAGTCAAAAGCATGCTCATTAGAATAACCAAGTAAAACAACCTTCCCTTAAGCACGAGTAAGGAATTAGTTACCTACCAGTTATCTCCAACCAAGACAAGCAGAGCCTCCATTTGAAAACATCTTCAATGGATGTGCAGTCACCCTCTCTAAGAACCTAGAAAAACAAAAAAAGGAACATGGAAAATAAGCATTGCCTATTCTATGTTCTAAAGGATGGAGACTTTTGTCAAAATGCCACAAATTGTGTTAAAATTTGGCAAAATGCCACGCCTATGAAACAAATTGTTGAAATGCCACATGCCCTAATTCGCTGGCCAGCTGGGCAAATTAGGTGGGCTTAGTTGGCAGTTGTTTCAGCCACGTGGCAAGCAGGCATTGGATGCCTAATTCGCTGACATGCATAGTGAATTAGGTGCTGACCGGAAATGGTTTTTTGGACAAGACACGTGACGTTCAGTGATTGGGGAGCTAGTTTGCATTGGTGGCTAGCGAATTACGTATGGTTTTGACACGTGGCAGCTTCCTGTTAATTTGTTAGAGGATTCAGCGACTTATGTAATGTAAATTGCTATGCTGCCTAGCGAATTTAGTCCTATTTATACTCCCCCACTTCCAAATCATCAGATATCTTCTACTTAACTTTTCCAAGGTTTCTAAATTTTCTTTCCGAAATACGTTCTACCGTTAGTCTTTTTAATTTACGCAAAATGAGTGCTAATAGAAATGATTTAATAACCATTGTCTATTATAATGGGAGTAGATACGTTGGGCCTAATGGTCAAGTTTTTGAAGGGGAAAATAAGATGTTTCGTATGCCCCCAGGATGCAGCCACCGTGATCTGATGAAAATGATTTACAAGAAGTTGAGATTACAACGTGGACAATCTGTCTCTCGATTGACTGCTAGATGTGCATCGAGCAACCCGGTGCAGTGGGTTGCTGTGGATATTGTAGATGATGACGATGTAGCGTTAGTTGCAGACGCTTGCATATCGGAAGGAGCAAACCCAAGATTTATCAAATTGTATGCAGAATTAAACTTTGGGGGACAATCAAGTAGTCAACATTGTGTCTAGCCCAACAGGTTCATTGACATAAATAGAGAGCCGTCGGTGAATCCGGAAGACAGAGATATATCTCAATTACCACCAATACCAACCCAACCAACACAACAAATGGATTATGAAGATATGTATATATCGCCCCCACCAACACCAGCAAGTCAAGCAATGGAGAATGAAATGGTGCCGGCCCACGACCCAGTTTGGCCTATGGACAGTTCCGAGGACGAGGTGGACGAAGGTGTTGTTCCAGACGGTGACTCGTCAGATACGGACGTAGACGGTGACTACGATCGTGGTTCTCCAATTCCTTCTCCAGGCATTGTCAGAATGCAAGACCCAATGCAGGGTCAAGGTATGGATGCACAATTTTTTGTTATGTAGTAGTTGTAACACCCCGTGTGCACCCGGCGTATTAACATTATACAATATCAGAGTAACGCAGCATACATGGAAAAATGAACAGTAAAGGAAGCATAAATCCCTTATAATATACATAGTTTTTCATATATGGTGAATGTAACTGTCATCCACAAGGTACATATATGTCACAACTATACAACTGTTCCCTAGGTATCCAAATACAAGCAAAATAAACAAAAATCCGAGCTGACAAGCTCAATCATCTAAATCTAGGGTGTCTTCTAACTATCCCAGTGCAGGCCTCTTGCCTTGGGACCTCTCAGGAACTTCAGACTCTGCTCCTGCAACATAAGCCCCAAATAGGGGTGAGATAAACATCCCAGTAAACTCAGGGTTCTTAGAGGTTTCCCTCCCCTTGGTTTACTTCCCAGCATATAACACAGATATAAAGGTATACATGAATAACAT
>PYAF01006333.1:492770-562400 GCA_007407185.1 Glycine tomentella
AATTAATATTCTTATTACAATCAATATTTAATTATTAAATCTTTACTTGTTATTTTTATTAAATATTTATATTTTTTATTAAATCAAATCTTTAATTACTATTTTTATTAAATCAATTATTGACTTATTATATCTTTAACTATTATTTTATTAAATCTTTAAATATTTTTTTATTAAATCAAATGTTTATTTTGATTTTTTTATAAATATTACATAACAATATTTATCTAAATAAATTAATTTTACAAACTTAATAATTATAAACAAACTAAATATTCTTGTATTTTTATAATATATACTACAAAATTATTATTCATAAACTAACACTAAACATCATCTAACCTAATGTTTAAAATCATCCTCATCCTCTACCTTAATGTTGAAAATCTCTAACCTTAATATGGTCTAATATCTGCATCTACTTAAATAAAAATTATATGAAAAATTTAAAATATAAACAAAATAACCCAAAAATTAATAACTAACCTTATGAGGAACTTCACAAACTATTGTAGGAGAGAAAAATGAAAGAGTAAAGTGAGAGAGGGAAGAAGAAATTTTTTGAAAGAGACAGGAGTGAGGGAGGGAGACAGATAGTGAAAGTGAGGGTATATATAGTGGGCCAGCACTGTAGAATCCGCTGGGTCCAATAGCGATTTCAGCGCTGACTCAGCAAGCCTCAAGCCGCTGCACGCCCAGTCGAATAACCGCGTGCCACCTCATCAAATCTGCCGCCCCTCTATGCGAATAATGTGCGCCATGTCAGCAGCTCCACCGAATTCGCTGCTTCCTCTAGCGACTTACACGTGTCGCTGCCCGCCTTATCCACCCAACCACGTTTCGCCAACTGTCGCCACCTAGTTCGCCCACATGCCCAACGAATTATCCTCTGTGGCACTTCGACAAATTGTTCCAACCGCGTGGCATTTTGCCATATTTTTTTATAAATATGTGGCATTTTGTCCATTGTTCCTAAAGGATGAAAGGTCATCAAATTTGACCTCAAAGAGTATAATTTATAACCATAAGCAGACAGCACAATGGAAAAGAACTAGACCATTAATTTCATTAAAAAAAAACAAAAAACAACCATATATGTCTTATCTGGTATTTTTGCAAATGAAAAAAGACAACCACCTTAAGAATAACCAAAAGCATTGAAGAGAGTGTAAAGGCTCAAGAGAGAAAGACAGATTACATAACAAATAGAGAGCAAAAAGAGCTATATTCACAAGTGTTGGGTATGAATGAAAAAGGTGTGTGTGAGATAAAGAGAGAGAAAACAAAGTAGACAGTAGAAGTAGCCTTTGGTGCAGTGCCGCTCATTTGTGTTACAAAGAGCCCTATCAATCCTACTCCAAATTGCCCCATTAGTCCAAGTGAAGTCTGAGCCACAAGTTCTTAAAGGCTGAAGCCCCAAGTCTGAGCAGCACTCCTTAAAATCTGCCATTTCATAATCAGTGGCAGCAGACCCATTTCTTCTATCTCCCGGGCTCAAGATGCTATTGAAATCCCCAACAATGATCCAGGGTCCATTCACCCTATTCTCATAGCTCCTTAGAGAATTCCAGAGCTGTCTACGGTCACTAATAGAGTGCAAACCATACACAAACGATGCCCGGGCAGAGGTACCTGTTATCTTACAATGGAGATGACAATGGATGTCTTGGGCAGTCATGTTAATAATATCAATCTTCAGTCTATCATCCTTCCAAAGGAGAAGGATCCGACCTGCTTTGTGGTGAATGAAATTGTGGGCAATTTTCCAGTCAGCAAACTTTTTGGTCCACAAGGCTTTTAGACGAGCGGTATTCAGCTTGGTTTCCAGGAGGGCTACAACATCTACCTCCTTAGAGCGAAGGAATTTCAGCACCTCACGGTGCTTGAGGGGCATGTTGAAGCCCCTTATATTCCAAGAAGCCACAATCATGATTTATGACGGGAAGAGGGCTCCCCGACAAATTCACATTTTTGGCTTTTCTTCTTCTTCACAGCAGCTATATGAGCTGAAGTTACCCACCCCTGCCTAGAATGTGTTTTGCCTCATTCTCCACAAGGGCTCTAGCGTGTTTTTCATTCCCAGGGCCCACCTCCATGTTCTGTTTAGCCTTAGAGCGATGCTTGGTCTTTTTCTTTGTGAATCCATCATCACTGTCAGTATCAGAACATTCTTCCAGAATGGCTATCTCGGATTGATCAACAACTATTTTATCTTTACCCTTCACTGATTGTGCATGAAGCTTGCCTTCAGCCTGGTGGGTATGTTGGATGCTCACTTCCTCCAATCCAGGCGCATCAATCATACCATTATCTCTAGGCTAAGAAGTCATCTCTGGTTTATGGGCAGTGCCTTGCACTAACTCCACCTCCTCAGTGTCCTTTCTCACATCCTTGTGCCCTCTGGTGTGCTTCCCATATTGGACATTAAGGGCTGCCAAGGTGTTAGGATTCACTGCCTTGCAGTTTTTCCCATTATGGCCAATAACTTTGCAGTGTTTGCAGAAAGCAGGGAGAGTCTCATACTCGACATGTTGAACAAAAGACTTTCCTTTAGACGTTCTTATGTTCACATCCCACACCAAATCCACAGAAGCGTCAATCTCCACCAAGGCTCTGACAAAAGATAACGAACCCTTTGAAGCTGTTGGATAGTCAGTACGTATACGAGCACCAACTTTGGACAGGATTTTCCCTAGGGCCATTGGGTTCCATAGCTCCAAAGGGAGGTTCCTCAGCTTAACCCATACAGGGAACTTACAAAGCTCTTCCTCTCCGAAGTCAAACAACTCAGGCATGATCTTGAGAAGCAGGGGTCGCTGGAAAATAATATACGGGCCATTGGCTAGAACAATATCTCTATCCTCCTCTTTTTTGAATTTGAAAATTAGCCATCCGCTATCGTGACTAGCATATGAGTATTCCACACCCCATTTGTCACAGCACTGTAGCAGAGATTTCTTGCCTGGGAAGCGCCCAACAACATAGCCAATGAGACCATATCCCCATGACCTACTAAGGGACAGAATATCCTCATCTTCCAACATGACAAAGTCAGCCTTGTCCACTGTGAATGTCTCCAGATTCATACCCTTTGAGGGTTGCCTGTTGTCCTTGAATAGGTTCACCCAAGGGGTTGCTTTGGTTCCACGATCCATGTTGCCCTTAGGAGGACTCTTCTCCCCTCCCACTGAAGAATTATCATCCTTATTAGGCTTCTCAACACTGGTATCTTTTGTGCCTAGTGTCTTGGAGTCAGAGTCACTATTCGAGACACAATCAAGGCTTTTCCTCTCAAGCATATCATCAAACACCTGGAGGTCAACCTTATTTCTGTTCCCTGTAGGTTGGTCATCTCCCCCAACGATACCACAACTCTGTGATTTTCCTTCAGGCAAATCATCATACAGTTGGTGTGCTTCGAAGAAAGGAGTTTCAATCATGTCATTGGAGCCACAATCAACAACCTTTTCCTTCCCCCTTGTGCCTGTTCCCTTATACCCCACTTTCTTCTTCCCGTTCCCCCTTGGTCCATTATTGGTTGGCTCATTAAATGATACAAGAAAATCTACCATAAGACATCAGCTGTACCAATGTGTAGAACTCGTGCTCGTTCCTAAAAAATGACAAAGCCATGTCTGCGATGTGTGCATTAGGCTTTTATTGTACCCTGGAATCTGGATCATTCATTAACATTAAACTTAAATACTACGTTTTTGGTTATGTTTGTTGTTTTTTTAATTTTGATCCTTATAAAAAAAAGTTTTAGTTCATGTAAATTTATCAGGAAATTTAGTTTAATTAATTAAATAAAGTATATGAATTTTTAATATTATAAATTTGTACCTTTTTTTTTATTTTAATCTCTATAAACACAAATTTATAATAAATAAAAATGATAAAAATAGAATCTTAAAAATATTGAAATTTTTAAAAAATACAAACTTATATGAACTAAAAAAGAATTTTTTTTTACATGAATTAATTTTTTTTTTAAAAAATTATAGGAATTAAAAAAATATATAAGAGACCAAAATTAAAGAAAATACAAATTTATAGAAATAAAAAAATATATTTAAGCCTTATTATTATTAAACCATTATTGAGTGAAAATTGATATTAGCTCCTCCAAAATTGCTTTTGACCCCTACCATCAATACACAAATACCAAAATATCTTTTGCCTCCTTTTTTCCAATATTAACACCCATTATTTTCCACCTACAATGTCTATAAAACAATAGGATCACGATTCTATTGTACTATAAAAATTGTAACACAATGAAATCATGATTTTGTTCATATTATAAAAATATTAACTAAACGGAATTGTGATTTTGTTGGGTTGCAAATTATCCAATTAATACCTAAGTTATTTCTATATGTCAAACAATGAAAAAAAAAATATACAGTGAAAATATGATTTTGTTGTATACTTTGCAACAAAATCATAATTTTGTTGTACATTCTTTGCCTAGTTACACAATAGAAATACACTTTTAGCATAATTTGTAACTCTTAAAATAGTTATTACAAAAAGTTAATCACTTTTAGTTGTATAACAATTTACTATTAAATTACAATATAAAAAATATACATATTGTCAGTATGTATTCTAATTAAAATGTTATTTAATTTAAAACATGATGACAAGAATATAAGAAACATACTATAAATTAACAATTTACCATAAGGAAAAATGAGTTTCTTAATGGATCCCGACACTTCTTCTCTAAAGATTTCAGCACTCTTGATGAAGTTTGGTATAGCTCTTAGCATAACATTGCCAAAATTGTATTTTTTTTTTCTATACCATGAGGTGAAGAAGAGGCTCATAATTAGGGTTTAAAGAATAATAAAGGGTAGAATAAAAATAAGATTTTAGATAGGTTTAAAGAATAATAAAGGGTAGAATAAAAATAAGATTTTAGATAGGTTTAAAGAACACTAATGGTAGAATGAAAATAAGAGTAACAAACATGAGATGTAAGATAAACATTAATTTACAACTTCAACAATCTTAAATTTGTTATTAATTGAAATGTCTTTTCGAATAACAAATACCTATTATTGGTTGTAAATAGCAAATACCCATGGGTGTACTCCCTTAAGTAAAAAGGGTATAATGGATAATTAGGATATAAAAAAGGGGGGATTGTACTTAGCAAAATGGAGCTTGTAAATAGCAAATTCCGAAGAATAATAGTAACCAACAACGGCCGAAGCCCATCATCTACAAGAGAGTTTCTAGCTAACAACATTTCGATCCAGATTGCCAAACTTAACATTGCTTGTGTCATGTGTTAACATGTCATGATCAATGCTTCGTCTAGGTTTGTTAAGAAGTTGTCCAAAATCGACATATTGAATTAAAAACTAATAATACTTGTGATGAAAGCGATGTAAAGTCAATGTGTTTAACTTATTGTTGGCACTTTATTGTACTATACATAATGTTATAGATCAGTCTATTTTTATTTTTTTAAACCCAAGGGTACCTTTTGGTCTAGAGTAAAGAACTAAATTTTTGAGATATTAAAATTTATTTAAGGAGTTAATTTTTTCCAATTTTTTTTCATAAACATTTTTAAAAGTCAAAATGATTTATCACTTGTGTCATACCTTTATCTTCACTCTTCTCAATAAGGCAAAACCTCTTTAACAAAAGATTGGGCAACTTATGCTGATGTGTGAAATTGTGAACAAATTTGACGACCAAAATTTTCAAAACATAATTGGAAAGTTATGTCAAGGCTCAGAGTGGAAGATAAGGTTTGAAGCTGTATTGTGTTATGTAATTAAGGGGGAAAATGCCGAGTCATTTTCCATTGGCTTTTATCTTGCTTGTGCTTAATAAGCAAAAAAAAAAAAAACAAAAATCTTGTTGCAAAAAAATTGACAAAAAATGCTCTTGTTGTGCACCCAAGTCCCATGAGGAGAGAGAGAGAGAGAGAGGAGTTTTCATACTGATTTTGATGTTTGATAGTCACATGATCTTGAAGGTTGGTCACAAGTGATCACGAGATCTTCTCCCTTAGTTGTCCTTGCCGTTGAATTAGGGGTTTGACATTTAAGCCGCACAAAAAGGCGTCTAACTCAACTACCATCAACCTATTTTTTTTCTTCTTCTTTTTCTCTTGAATATTAATCAATGCTAAGATAATACACGTACGAAGTATGGTTGAATTTATTAATAACTAATTTTCACTTACAAACTTGACTGATCACTTTCAGCATTTACACCAAATAATTTTTTTCTTTTAACTATATCCAATTGAGTCGTTCTTTTTAATTCATAGTTTAAAGGAACACGTAAAGCCTAGTCGAACCCACAACCCAGAAGTCCATTTAAATAACATGGAGAAGCAGATCGCAAGCCATATTTACAATTGAGGTCAAATATCTCAAGTTTTATATACACGGGAATCTTTCGAATAGAAAAGTTTATGCATGGGAACTTCATTAGTAACATTATTTACTTCTTCTTTGTGTCAGACTCAGTCAATTGCTTAACAAGAAGGCCAAATCTAAATATTTTAAGACCCATTCCACATTAAGAAAGCTTGAAATTCAATGCAATCCAAGTTAGATTCCCACCATTTATCTACTCCATTTCCAATTGACTAAATTAACATAAAGTGCATAACATAACCACAACATATCTAATCAACTGAATTTAAAATTGCAACCGTGCCAACGACGAGATAATATAAAACCGAAGTAAACTCGCCAATGTATTGAATTAATTAATTTTTTTTATCGGCAAACAAACATATTATTATTATAGTAACTGGTACAAGTGGTACCACATATCATACATATAGAACTAATTAATTAGTCCATCATATACAAATCAAAACCCAATTGTCTAGTCAAACGCTCTAATAACAAAAATAAATAAACTATATATTCTTATAATGAAGACTATCAAGAAAGGAATAAGAAAAAATGGAAATTATATTCCAAGGTACCACCATGCAATATTAGTATGTTACTAATCATCAATGGACAAACAGAGTCCAATGCGTGTTTGTTTCTCCATTTTGGTACATAGAATTCGTACAAACACATTAGTTAATCTACTTCAGTTCCTAAAGATTCATTCAATAGAGAAATTGCTATGATACCAAAAGAAATCTAAGAATTTCAGTACATGTATATATTTCTTGCTCCAGTAATTGAATGAGTTTGAACATGTTAAGGAAAGAAATACCAAAATCCTTAAATTTTCGGATGGCACCATAGAATTCTCCATTCACTGTTGTTGTTATTGTCCATGCATTGATGAAGCCATGGCCACGACCCCAAGTTTTTGAAGATTGAGTTTCACTACGGTGTCAACAAACATCTTGGTATCTTCCTCCGTATTCCCTTCAGGTATATCTACGATATAAGATTCTAATACAATAGTATAAACCTTACCCTCTTTGTTAAACTCGTTCACGGATGTGACTGAACGATAGTTTTTGAGTCGGTGCTCGCCCCCAACGACCCTAAAGCTTAGGACGTTTTTTTCGTCGTCCAAAATCTCAAGTCTCTCGGTGCTCGTTGACGCCGGGAGGCCCGAGACGACGGTTACTTCCCTTATGCTTCCAACGCCGCCATCTCCTCTCATGTTGCACCCTTTTATGAAGTGCTTGTACTTCTGAGGGTTGTCGAAGCTCCGGACGAAGGGCCACACGATCCTCGCTGGCGCGTCGATCCGGTATGTTATTATGGAAAAACATGTGTTGGGAGATCGCTCGAATAGGTGGTATTTTTTTATGATGGGTTCGAGTTTGGTTAGTTCCTCGGGTGTTAGGCCTTGCACATGATGGTGGGTTTCCGAGGCCATATAATTTTGGTGTGTTATGAACTTATGATTTAATGATTTGTTGGTTGAGTGAGGCAAAGTTGCATGTCATGCTAAAGAAGAAGAAAAATTGAAAGATGGTAAGGAAAGGGAGGGTAGTAAAATGAAGGAGAGTAGGGTAAAGAATAAGGAGGATTTAATTAGGTTACCATGTCAATTATGATGTTGATATATACATGGTGATGGGGTAGTGGACAAAATAATCATATGAAAAAACAACACATGACGATCCATGAGTACGCTTATTTATGTGTATGGGGTTATCTTTTTTATTTTTTGGACGGATATGCCCTGGACAGTTTTCAGTTTTATATGACACCGCAAGATATATCGCTTGCTACGTCATTGCTTGGGAGTCAGAACCACGTTAATTAATTTGCGGAGTTTTTTTTTTTTTTTTCCCACAATATTGCTTGCTAACAAAGAGAGAATTACGAAGGAAAAAGAATTAAAAATAGATGCAAAAGTATATTATATATTTGTAGTCTAAATATAATTGTATATATATATATATTGTGACTTTTTTTAAGCAAATATTATTGCTTCTTAAGTAAGTAAGGGATGATTTGTAGGATGGACTGGACCTCAACTTTAGCTATATGAGGAAAGGTGATGTCTTTAAGACTCTCACTATGTTTTCTAACCCCTTTTTATTATTGTATGGGCAGCTTTGTCTTGTGGTGATTTGAAGCTGATTCGGTGGTGCTTTTGAGGCTTTTTTTTTTTAATTATTATTTTATTTCTCTTTTGGGCATCTAGTATTCCTATGTAAAGACAGGTTTATAACAAATTGTGCGTCATGTTGACCTTTGCCTTTCCATTTATTCTTAATCCCGTTTCTTTTCGTAAAATTGAAATAGATACAGGATATGTCAAAACCATGGATAACTTTGTTTATTTTAATCATTTTTTTTTTCATATTTAATATAATGTCATGCATATGCCCAAGCCCATACCTCTATGGTAGGGTTGCCTATAGAAGTAGACACGGAGAGTTAAATTTGTAGTAGATTATAGTAATATCATAATCAAATTTGTGGAGCACATAAAAAGGTTACTTTTTGAAAAAGGAACGTGATTGTGGTTTTGAAGGGAGAGTTAGGGGTAAGATTGGATAAGAGAAGTAGTCGCAATTGTTGAAAAGGGTAAGTTGGGAGTTTGACAAATCATGTGAGAAGTCTAACAAACAAACTCTTATCCGCGTGATCTAAACTTCACTTTGCAGGTTGCAGGTTGCAGGTTGCAGGATTCCCCACCTCTCATATGCACCCACCATTCGCCCACCCTATATCTAAAATTGTTCCATTTGAATTAACCTTATTTGGTTACTTTCTTGGTCTATAATTGTTACCAAAGATGAAAAAATTATTTTCTCTGGATTTAATTATAGGACAAAAAAATCATCGTGTAAATTAGATTTAAATATAAATAAATTTAACTAATTTTATTTTAATTAATGTTATATTTTTTAAAACATCTTTCATTTAATTACAATTCAATTTTGAAAATTCTTTTTTATTCATAATATCTAATTTTAATAAAGGACATTGTAGGAATAATCTTATTCTTTACTTGAGATTAATAATATTAAATGATGTCTATTAAGTCAGTTTTGCTTGTATATGAATTCAAAGAGAGTAATATTTTAATTTTTAAAGTAATATTTTTTTTATTTATATTTCTTATAATATTAATGATATATGAATACAAAAATAAAAAATAAATTAATAATAATGAAGTTAATTCAATAAAATTATTATTTTGTTTCATCTATTTATTATTATTTTCTCTCAGTAAAAAATAATATGAAACCATGATTATAATGGAATGAAGTGATATTTGTTTCGGTTAGTGATGGAAAGAGATAGAGAGGTATGATAATGATATGAGTCATTGATAGGGGTTGCTTATCATTGATCTCAATTCTCAAGTGGTTTGGATCGTCATCATCATGTTTGTTGCACCCTTTTTCTGGGGACTTTCTTCCATACAAAGTTTGAGAAATAGAAACCGCAAGACACAGCTTTTACATGTGTGTGGCTAGCTGTATGCGGAAATCTATAATTAAATTGCTTCAAAGCAAGAGAATCTATCTATGTGTATTGCCTTTCTCTACCATTATTATCAATTTACACATAGAAGTATTTAACAACATTGATTTTTTTATTGAAATGCGATGGATTAACATATTGTTGATCGGATTAGAATTAAACTTGAATTTTGTAATGTTTCAAGATAGATATTCAGTCATTTTGAATTTTATAGATGAAAAAATATAATTAAAACAACTCATTAAAGATGATTAACTTAACATAAACTAGTTATTAATAAAATTGATAAATGATTCACTTCAATATTATAACTAAAACACAAAGTATGATTGATAAATTAATCTTAATCATACAATTATATGTGCATGTCACTATGTGTGTAAGTTAGAATACTTTCAATTTTAAGAATATGAGAATTTTAAATTTAGATCATATAAGCTAGTTGACATGATGATTAAAACAAAAAACTATTTAGTAGTTACATGACATTTAGAAAAGTTATGTATATTTTTTTAATTTTAATTATTTAAATATGGTATAACAGTGTGAATACATGACATTAATACTTTTATAAATTAAAATGTAATTATTTGTCATGTTAATCATCTGAAACCATAAATAGTATAATGAAATCCCGAGCAATACAATAATTTTCTAACACATTCAGGTCAATATTTAAGGTGAGAGTCTGGCTAGTAAATTAATGTTTTGAGTTTGTCCGTCCTGAACTTAATTGTTTTGGGAGTAGAAAAGAGACGAATAAGTGCTCAGAATTTCAAGAAAAGCTAGCTATATACGCGGGTTTGAAGATTAAATTAACTTCAAAGTTCAAACAAAACACTGACACTGTCTTACTGGCGATATTACGAGCAAAAGGCTCATTGGACTGACTTTGTGCTTTTGCATTTGTCCATTCTTCATGTAAAAAATGTTACCATTATTTTATTGTTAACAACATAAATATCTATGTTACTACATAATAATGTGTTGATGATGTATGGTTTTTAACTGGCAAATGCTAAAAAATGATAATTTGCTTTATTAAAATACTTAAAATTATATTTTTAATAATTTTTTATATTTTATACAGTGAATATTTTCTTATTTTAATTATTTAATTTATCTGTGACAGACACTTATTAATAATATCTTTTTGAATTTACTCGATTTGTAAATAGGGAATCTAAGCACACAATTATTGCTCCTACTCTAGACAAAACAAAACTAGTCAATGGTAGCAAAAGATAATTTATTCAACTTTCAACGTTCCCGATTTGGTATTGGTGGAATTGCCTTATTGCTAAGTAAAGCAAATGGGAGAGGGAGACACAGTTCTTGAAGTTATAAATGCCAACCTTTGTTGCTTCCAATCAGAGTTGGAGCATGTTTATTTGTCATTGATGCTTCCACGTGGATATCTGTGATTGCCACCTTTGGGTTACCACTTACCACTTATCACTCACATTCAGCAGCGCTCAGCACACAGGAGTGGACACTGCCTCTAGAAGAACACTTTTTATTTTATAAAAACTTGCAAGTATCAATTATTATCTCTATCAATTAATTAATAAATATTTTATAGTACAACAGCAACACAACGTGATATCGTATCTATTTACCGACACCAACTACTCTTGTATATTAAAAAAAAATCTACCATATTCTTGACTACACAGAATTTTAGTAGATATGAGATGAGTTTGATGGTTAAAGATAAAAAAGAGAAGAAAAATGGTAAGTTTGATCCCTTTCTACTAATAAAATTCATATTTAATAAATTATTATTTATCAATGAAAAGAATGACACCAGATATTTATTGTTTTCTGGTCTTTTTAATTTATATATATTCCTAATGAATTTGATGGTTAAAGATAGAAGGAAAGAAGAAAAAGATCTAAAATTCTTCTAAAAACGAAAATAATAGAATACTTATATAAAATATAAAAATAATAAAATACGGATATATATATTCGTTTATTTTGAAATTACTTTTTCACATGAAGAAAAGAATAAAATGACATTGATCCTATAACAACTGTACCTATATCAACTCATACCTCTTCTGTTAAAAGTTGATGAAATTTAATGCGGAGATAATTTTAGTATTTAATAAGTTTTTTTTTCTGGTCATATCAATAAGGTTATGAAATTTTGATTTATTTATCTCTTATTTTACACATAATGGATTTGCTAGATATAATCTATTATAATAGATATTCTCTTCTAAATAAAATAATTTATATTACTATTAATTAATAAAAATTTTTAATTAATTTCTATCAATAATTCCTACTTCTATTATTATATATTCTTTTTTTTCTATGTATCTATATAATGAAATTGAAGGGTTGAATCCCTTTCTACTAATAAAGTTAACATTCTAATAAATTAATATTTATAAATAAACAAATACACTAAATATTTATTATTTTCTGGTCTTATGTTAATCTATATATACTCCTAGTTTAAAGTTATGCATACGTTTTAAAAAATGATTACTTATATTAAATTTCATAAAAACTAATTTTATTGGACTAAATTATCCTTATTTGGTAAATGATTTATTATATTATGTAAATGAATGTTAGCACTCAATTTACCCAACCGACTTTCTTGTCCTAGTTTAGTTTAGATAATCGAATACAACTTTATTTTATTTTGGTGTTTGGTGATATATCAATCTGGATACCTATTAAAATGTAAGTGTGAGTAAGAAGTCTTGTATTGAATTGGAATGAGCTTAAGGAATAACATGTAAGTAAAAGTGATTAGCTATAGGTTTTGGGTTAGATATGATATTAAGTTTACACACAAAAACACTTGAGCATTATACACACAAAAACACGATGTTGTTTATCTGTCCTTAAGCAAATACAAATACAAACAAACAAAAAATAAGAAAATAACCCAATGATATTAAGAAAAATGTATTAATAAGATAACATTCCATCCTATAAAGAAAGGTTATAAATGCATAAAGTTGCGTGAAGCTAAATTAGCCAGTGCACAAAAATACACACCAAAAGCACGACCAAATTCAAAGCATTATACATAAAATTTGTAGAAATTAGTATGAGAAGTAAAAAATTATTGAAGCCAGCTCACCATTGTTTTATTAAATGGCCGAGCTGAAATCTAATTTATTAATCACACTTATTTATAGTACAAGGAGTTCAAAGATGTGGTAATGGACATTACATTATCTATATTCAATTGGTTAACCTTCAATAACTTACTCAAACTTCACAATGTCCTTTCAATCAATGATGAACCAAATCATTGAAAGCATTGGAACATAGTCCCCCTTATCATTCTTTTTAACATAAGAATATATACTATAGCTTTTTCCAAATTCGGTTGTCAATCCACGAAATGAAATGTTCACAAAAAAAATAATAGTTCAATATTCAATAAAATATACTAAAATAAGTATTAAAAATGCAAAAGAATTTCTCTTAAAAACCATGCTTATTTTTTAAAAAATATTATAAAAAAATTGATCCAATTAATAAAAATGAAATTCATATCTTATAAGGACATGAATTCAAATCTCGTTATCGATGTAAGAATCTTATTGGTGAATAATATATAAATAACTCTATAAATATTCAATGATCCTTACAACATGTGTCGATACTGATAAACCCTTAGAATCTAACTCATTTAAATTTTTTATATATAAAAATAATTAATAGACACATTCTCAAACTAATACAAACACCATATTATGGGCCTAACACAAAACAAAAGAAATTTGATTTTAAGTCTCGAAACATCAACCTATAAGAAATCCAAACAAAATGTAAGAAAAATAACTAGAAAAAAAACTAAAAAGAAAAATTGAGAGAAAAGAAAAATACTTTCTTATCCTCGGACCACAAAGTGTCAAACTCATCTACCCATTCCGTGAGATTACTATAATATCAAGGGCAATTGCTTCATGTATTCCCTTCTTTTGCTTCCTGCACCTCCAAAGAAAACCCAAACAAACCACAATACCCCTCCATTTAACCAACCAACACCACCGCTAAACACAAACACCACCACCCAACACCATCGCCAACCACTCAAGTGCAGGCAAGGGGGGACCCACATTGGGACAAATGTCCGCACGTGTATATATAAAAATTTTGATTTTGATTTTTTTATAATATCTGTGTTAGACACTAAATTTTTCTTGTGTGTTTTTTTTATGCTGTTGCTTAATTCATGTTTGTAAATTGCATAGGTAAAGAACACGTTCAAAGTAGAATCTGAATAAAAAGGACTCAATCTAAACTGCATATGTAAAGAACAGCTCAAAGTGTAACCCAAGCTTTTTTGAAATATTCTTATCATCTATGTTGCATATCCATTTTACATGTAGACATTTGTCCTTAGGCAGAGCCTGCACTGGGAGTTTGCAATTGGATTGATGTCATATTCTGACTTAAAAAGAAAGAATTGATGTCAGATTTGACATTCTCAAACTAGTTAATATCTAGATATGAGAGTCTTTATTTTGATTTTGTTCGTCGTCTTAATGTTGACTTTTTTATTCACCATTATAAATAGAATGATGATGTATGAATGTACTGGAATATATTCTCATATTTGTATTAGAGGATTGGTAAAATTTGATGGACTAAATGATTGGTCGAACTATTATTTACATCTTGTTACAAAAACAATTATATTTTGAGCAGGTTCATAACCTTGTACATAAAACATTGATTTAAATTTTTTTACAAAAAAAAATTTGGGAATGCTTCCCCCGAACTCCCGCTACTAAGTGTGCGAACATAAATAAATTTTTCTGAATCCGTCATTGAATACGAGGAAGAAGGCACACAAAATCGGAACACAAGAAAAGTATAAAACACAAACAACATTCAAGAAATGATTTTCTTGAATAGTAAAAAACAATTAACATTCTGAAAATGGGTTTATGAAATTGGGATTTTAACATTCCAGAAAAAAAAAAGGTTTCCAAATGATGCTAACATAATTTCGGAAACAGTTTTCCAGAATAGTGATTTTTTAACATTCTCTCGTGTCTCTGATGCTATGCATGCCTTCTTAATTTGCACCACAGTTGTTGACGACATGTTGGGTAGTGGTGTTTGTGTGTAACGGTGGTGTTGGGTGGCTTCCTTCGTCTATTATCAAAACATCCCCATCTCTAGATATCCCGTGCGTGAGAAAGTAAAATTTCTACCTTATTCATAAGAATGAAAATTATAAACAAATGATATATTTGTATTCTTAAAATGGGACAAATGGTCTGAAATCTATTCCCAAACTTGAACTAGGAGTTTAAGATTTAAACTTTCACATTTATGAAATCTTAAAATATTTTTTAGCCAAATAAAATTTTTAAGAATACATATCAAACTGGGACTTTAAGATTTAAGGCTATTTTTTTCATTAAAAAGCCCTTATGTAAAATTTTAAAATATTTAATTTCGTAACCAAATACAAATTGTTAGGAATGAGAGGAGATATAAGGGAGGGGGAGATTGTAGATTCTAATATCTCATTAACAAAAAAAATTAACAATTAATAATTAATATTGACTAATAAAAAATAAAAACAAAACAAAAAATGAGTTAAAAAAAAATTAAAGAACCTGAGTTGCTAAAATCAGCGGTTTTGTAAAAGGGAAATCACGAGGGCCCCTAGTCAGCGACAGTGAGACTAGTTGCTGTGGTCCTCTAGGATATGGACAACCTAGTCAAATATAGCCTAGTCCTCCTTGTGTTCCAGCTACCTAATTGGAGTATGATCATTTTTCTTCTCATACAAGTTCAGAAACAAAGATGGTTTTTAAATTGTTGTTTTTCGTCCATTAGATGCTGATGACTTGATTGTACACGCATCACACTAATGCTTCTATAGTTCTATTTTCAGTATTGTGCACAAGTGAGAGAATTAGGGTGAATATGAATGGAGAACAAAGAAATAGGTGAGAAAAAAATAGATGTTTTAAGGCTGTTTGATTTGAAAAAAATGGGGAAGAGAAAAATAAGAAAAGAAAAGAAAGGGAAAATAAATGAAGAGAACAGAAAGAAAGAATAAAAAAGTGAGATAATTTTGTAAATTGCTTAAAGATTTTTTTTGTTTGTTATTTAGAAAGTAACAAAAAGTGTATATATAAGATGCCATAAATGTCTGATAAAAAAAAGAAGTATATAAAAATAAAGATATTTTTATCTTTTTACTACAACAATATATTAGCTTTGTTCTTTTCCTCCCAAAATGAAAGGGTTGTCGTAAGAGTGGGTCTTACATGTTTTTTCATCCATCCTTCCACTTGTTGCCAAATACCAGACCACTAAAACATTAAAATGAATATTGTTTTCTATCCTTCGAGCTTTTTATGTCCATATACATTGTTTTCAAATAAGAGTCTTAAGTTATCCGTAACTCCTAAGAAAGAAATTGAAAGAAAAGAAAGCTGTAGGTTTAAATCCACATTTTGTCCTTGTGATCATGTAATTTTATTCTCTCAAATTTTTTACTGCACATTTGATTAGTCTCACATTTTCAAATTTTAGTAATTTTGATCTATTATTTATCAGTGGACAATCAATTTTTTCACAAAAATTAATGTGACATATGTTAATAATGATATGATACTAACATAACAAGGATGTGATAGTTTGACAAATATGCTGATGTGATATTAATAATATGTTATACATAGGTTAGTACATTATTAATGTCGTATTAAAATATATGTTGAATTATCACATCATTATCCAATGTTATATGATTAATGTGTGATGTTAAAAAATGTGAAAATAAAATGTGTAAGAAAATTTTTTGACATCAAATTACACAATAATAAAACTATAAAATGAAAAGTGAATTTAAATCAAAATTGTTATTTTTTTATAAATAATGAAATATATAAAAACAAGAATAATTTAATCTTTTAAATGTAATAACTAATAGAACACTTCCTTTTTTTTTTTCTTCTTTTCAAATTGAAAAGAACCCAACAAGTATGAGTTCTACATGAATTCTAATCTTTCATTCAATATTTTAAAATACCAAATAAAAGAAAGAAGCATATTTAATTTCTCTTTTCCATTCTTCCTTGTCTATTTTTCCCTTTTTCACCCTCTTCCTAACACGTACATGTAGCATCATATACAATGTACTAGGGGGGAAATTTTGACACTTGTTTTGTCAATTCATAATGGAAAATTCCGGAACAAGAGTAACAGGATTCAATTGAATTGTAAGGTGGTCTTTCCTTGTTTGGAGGACCATACTCAACTCAGAACCATTGGTCAATCGTACGTTAAATCTTGTGAGGTCAGACAAACAATAAATGTGAGATCTTAGGGAACAGACATTTTCCCAGCTTCCAAAACTTGCAACCAATAACTGGCTCAAAATTAACTAATCTCCAACTACAATGAGGTTGGTTTATCACCATCTTACTCTTAATTCCTCTTACATATTCCAAACGAGACATTTCAGTTACCCACTTTTCAAGCATTGCTGAACTCTGTGGCTCCTCAACAACCACGTGTTACATTAAATGTAATAATGGAGACAAAGGACATATATATTTGTTATTACATTCAATGAGAAAAAGCCATATATTAATGGCATGACATTTAATAAGCGTCAGTCGATATAGTGTTTTTTCTATTACTATTATCAATGGGATATAAAACGCCTGCCATTAATACAAGATTTATCAATAAAAACTAAATGATTAGTATATGAAATAATATATTATCATTATATTAAATATATATATATATATATCATATTCATTCTTAGTGAAAAACCGTAGAAAGTTATCGAAGAAATTAATGAAATATGAAATAAAATATGAAATAAAATGATTATATTTGTTCAAAATGTGGAAAAAAAGATGCTAGATAAAAGTAAAGGAAACAAACTTCTTACAAACAAATATGATGGTGGAATGAAGAAGTGCAAGAAACTATTAAACAGAAGAAGAAATGCTTTAAATCTTTGCATAAATATCTCAATGATGAAAATTTGCAAAAGTTTAGAGTAACGAGCAAAAATTTCAAGAAAGCAGTGTGGGAAGTTAGAGACAAAATTTTTGACGATTTGTATAAAATCTTGGGAGTAAGGATGGGAAGAAATGTATTTACAAACTTACAAAAATGAATGATAAGAAGAGAAAAGACCTCACCCAAATTAGATTTATCAAGGATGAAAATAAAAAACTTTTGGTAAGGGATGAAGATGTAAGCAAAAAATGGCTAAACTACTTTAACAAACTTTTTAATGGGAATGGCGACAAGAGTGAGGTGGATTTGGAGGGTATTTTTTATGATCTGAATAGAAGATTTGTACGCAAAATTAATACACATGAAGTTAAGGAGATTTTAAAGAGGATAAAGAATAATAAAGTTTTGGGACCTGATAACGTCCCTATTGAAATGTGAAGAAGCTTGGGAGATGTGGCAATAAAATGGTTTACCAATCTTTTTAATAGAATTCTTCAAATAAATAAGATGTCGGATGCTTGGAGGAAAAATATGTTTGTGCCTATTTACAAAAACAAGGGAGATATCCAAAATTGTTCAAACTTTAAAGGCATCAAGCTCATGAGCTATAATATGAAGTTGTGGGAAAGAGTTATCGAACATCACCTAAGGTGCCAGGAAGATGTACCATGGAAGTTATCTTCTTGATGAGACAATTAATGAAAAGGTATAGGGAAAAGAAGAAAGATTTACATATGATGTTCATAGATCTTGAGAAAGCATATAATAGAGTCCCAAGAGAAGTCTTATGGTGGACTCTTGAGAAGAAAAATGTATCATTAAAGTATGTTAATGCAATCAAGGATATGTATGATGGGGCTACCACATGTATGAAAACTTGTAATGGAACATCAAGGTATTTCCTTATCACGGTAGGTGTTCACCAAGGTTCAGCTCTAAGTCCTTATCTTTTTGACTTAGTGATGGATGGACTAACAAAAGATATTCAAGAGGAAGTGTCGTGGTGTATACTTTTTGCTGATGATATTGTGCTTATTGATGAGACTAAAGATGGTGTTAATAGAAAATTAGAATTGTGGAGAAACACTTTGGAGTCTAAAGGATTCACGATAAGCAAGAGCAAGACAGAGTATATAGTGTGAGTTTTCGAGAGTAAGAGATAGTGATCAAGACACAATGCATCTACTTGGTCAAGAGGTACCCAAGAAAGATGTTTTTAGATACTTGAGATCAATGTTACAAAAAGGTGGTGAGAATGATGAAGATGTAAATCATAGAATTAGAGCAGGGTGGATGAAATGGTGGAGTGCATCGGGGTTTTTGTATGACCGCAAAATTTTCCTTAAGCTGAAAGGAAAATTCTATAGAACAACTGTAAGATCGACAATGCTATATGGAGCGAAATGCTGGCCAGCACATAGGCAACATAAGCATAAAATAGGGGTAGCAGAAATGAGGATGTTAAGGTAAATGTGTGGATATACGAAGATGGATAAGATAAGAAATCAAGATATTCGAAGAAACGTATCAGTGGTACCGATATGTGAAAAGATGAGGGAGCATAGATTGAGGTGGTTTGGGCACGTTATGAGACGACCACTGGATGTTCCCGTAAGAACAAAAGTTTGTTACCAAGAGCTCAACACAAAGAGAGGTAGAGGTCGATCGAAACTTACATGGGGAAAGGTAGTTAAACAAGACCTAATGAAATGGGATATAGATTAGCGGACGGTATGTCTTAGGACGGAGTGAAGAAAAGTTATAAGCTTGGTAGAGGATTAAACCCATTAGTAGTTCTATGTTCCAGTTATTCCCTTATTTTAGTTAATTTCTTCTTCTTTTCTTCCTTTCACCCTTTTTTCTCTCTATTGTCTTATTTCAACTTTTTTCTTCTCCTCTCCCTTTCTCTTTCTATCTTTTTTACGATTTATCATTGAGTTCATCTATCACCAACCCCATTTAACTTAGGTTAAAGGAGTTGTTAATGTTGATGTTGACCATATTCATTCTTAAATACAAGACTCTTTTTTAAATTTGTTTATTTTTTTTATAAGATTTTTTTCTCAAGGTATCTCTTATATTAATTATTTTTATCAAAATATCCTTAATTGCTTTATAATACTTAAATGCTATAATGAATTAAAAAGTTACTTAAATGCTATAAATTAGTGAGATAAATTTATTCTCTCTTAAGAAGATTGAAAGATGATTACCATAATTAATTGAGTGAAAAATAATTAAGTGAAATGATGAGTTGTTATAATTTTCAAGATAATTTTTAAAAATATATATAAATGATTAATAAATTTAATTACGAATTATTATAAATTTAATGTTACTAATTAAATTATTTTTCTTAATAAGTATCAATTAATTAAATGTGTCTTATATTTAGTGACTGACAAAATCTATACTAATAAGTTAATTTATGTTAGATCAAAATTATATTTATTTTTTAGGGAGATACTATGTTATAAGTGAAAATTATCATTAATTTTGTTGATAATTAATTTTTATTTATAGAATAGAAGTGTGTGTTTGTATCTACATTCAATGTGATTGAACACTAACCCCAAGTCTCTCCTTCCTTCTAAAATCTTACATGAGAGAGTGGAAAACTTTTATTTAATGTGGTTTGAATGGGTTTTTTTAACGTATTTTAATTTGGTCATCTTTAATTTGTAACTTTTTTTCTATTCACAAAGCTAAAACCTAAAACCTTATCTTAAAGATCTAAGTTAGTTTTGCTTAAACCTAAAATATGCTGATAGATAAAATTTATAGTAATAAAAGTAATTTTAATATATATATATATATATATATTATTAATAATTGTTTCATAATATTTATATTTGAATTTATTATGTTTAATTATATCATTTGAAAATTTTACATAATGGACTAATATCTAAATTTTTTTAGCAGGTTGATCAATCAAGTTTTGTTAAGAATGACAAAGTTTCTTTCAATAATCTGAAAGCATTAAAAATAGATTTGTACCTGGCTATCAATTAGAAGTATATTCTTGGTACAAAAGAAATGATTTTCTTTTTCTAGTTTCGAGATTCTGATGCTATTTACGTAAAGTTTCCTGTGTTGATGAGGATGCTGCATTCAACAAGAATTGGTATTGATAATAAAATAAACAAAATAATCCACAGATTTGATTCAAGGATGAAAGAGCAAATGATGACGTAAGAATAGACATATCATATTTTTTTATTATAATTATTTTAATTCCCAGGAATTAAATTAGAAGAAACATTATCCTTATTATAAATTTCAAGTTCTTAAGCATGTATATATGGGCGCATACTACGGTGGACCAGATAATTTCTTTTTCTTTGGTGCACAGAGAAAAATAACCGAATATGATAAGTATTTTGGTATTTTTAATTATTTAATGTTCTGAATATTTTATTTAATTTAACATACAATGATAATTGTGTCATTAAATGTTAATGAATTTTTAAAAAAGAACAGTAACAGCAGAGAGTCCTCTAAGATTTTTAATCACTCTCTTTTCTAATCTCCAACGTTGTGATATGAATTTATGGATCCGAAAGGTAAACAAAAAAGGACAAGCTATTAAAAATACATTGCCACCCCTTAATCAGCAACCAACACTCCACAAATCTTATTCATATAAAATTTAAAAAAAAATCTAAAGGAAAGGAAATATTTGTCAAACACAATTACGTAATAATTTATAATTAAATAAATAATAATAAAAAACCTAACAACTATTAAAATACATTTAATTAACTACTACACAAGATTTACTGAAAGAATCTAGTTGTTTAATATTATATTCATAAATCTAGCTGTCAGGAAAAATTTGACCACCATACACAAATTTGCTTACTTGATCGCGGTAGAATGGGCTTTTTTGGGTACTTTGAATATTTTTTTACTATATATTTTTTAAAAAATCATTGATATAATGTCTCATACTTTTTTTAAAAAAAATTAACTTTTTATTGAAATTAAACTTATGCCACTTCGAAATTAATCTTATATGCCCATAATTTTAAAAATTTGTCGTAATCATATCCCTGCTTATATTGTATCTATACTTTTAGGTGACATAAAAGTATCACTTTTAATAATTGTCTTTTAATTTTATAATTTTAGTCATAATTTTAACTTAATCTTATTTATGTTCATATTTTAAATATTCAAATAAATATTTAATTCTCCTAAATAATTAATATTTAGATTGATTTTAAACATTCGATGACCAGATAAATTTCATATATTATGAATACGATTGTTTTTATAATTTATATTTAATATTATATATTTTTAAATATATTTCTTATGCAATAATTAATAATTAAGGTGTTATTGACCCTTTTGAAATATAATTTTAATTTCTTTATGTATTATCAATTTATAGATATATTTTTTGGTAAGGCTTTTGGCTCTCCAAAAAAACTGAGGTATTTACAAATTTTAGTCCCTTAAACCAACTATGGGATAAATTAATTTCTTGATTCAGGGCTTAATCAAAGCTTCTCACCCCTTCTGCTCAAGGATGTATACATATTATTCAGTAATCATAATGTGTTGATTAATTTTAGTAGTTACAATTTAATGAAGAATAATATCTTGGATCCTTTCCTCGCATGCCTAAGTACTGTGAAACTATGGATATGACTTTTGCGTGGGTGTATATATATATATATATATATATATATATATATATATATATATATATATAATCCTTGTGATAAGTTAATTTATTGAATTAAATGATATTAAGAGGATTTGAGTTCACTTTGTTGGGTATAAGAACGCCTAATGTATAAAAAGATTTATAAAATTTTGATGATAACAAATAATGAATGTCACATTATTAGATTTATTACATTGATGATAGTTATTTGACATTTTGAAATTAATGATATTTTAAATTTATGAAGATCAAAATAATAGAGAAGATTATTTGAAGAATTCTGAAGATTGATAGCATTCAAGATGATATGAAATTAAGAAGATTTGTTTCTATTTATTTTTTATTAGATTTTATGTAAGGAGATTAGAAGATTGATTTTGATAATATATTTGTTTTAAGATTGCATTGCATAATAAGATAAAATATTTTTTAAGATTGCATTCAAAAATAGGATTAAATATTTTTTAATATTGTATTAAAAAATTAGGATATAATATTTTTAAGATTGCATTGCATAATACAATAGAATATCTTTAAGATTGCATTGGATAATATAATATAATATCTTTAGGATTGCATTCAAAAATTCATTAAAATCATATCCTTAAATTAGTATAAATAGAAACATATTTTGGTGTTTAACATATGCATTTTATTCCAAATAATATTAGAGTTTAAGAGTTTTTCGTCATTGAGAAAATTGTTGTAAGATCATATAGAAGTTTTTTGCAAGTCTGATTCTTCAATTCTCCATCAGGATTTAAAGGTACTTATTAGCTTAAGCGTAATAGTAACCATTTTATTGTATTTTTCTTTTTAACTTTGGAAGAGATCGCAACTGGAAAACTAGGATACCAGTTCTGTATCTGTTCTTGGTGAATTGAGATGGTGCGACCTCTAGCTGAGAAACAAGGATATTAGTCTATCTCTATTCATAGTGGAGTTGTCCATTGAATTTATTATCCAATTTGGACGTCATGATTTTTTATCTAATTGGATTTTTCACATTAAAATTGATTGTCTCTTCTTTTTCTCTTATCTCTATATTATTATTTTGAATTTGATTTTAAATTATGAATTATTTTATAAAATTCAATTCACTCCCTCTTGAGTTCATCTGCAACCACCAGACTTAAAGAATTGCCATCCTGAGTTTGCAATTGCAAAACATTGGGTGGGGGAAAGATCCAAAATGAAAACTGTGTACTTATGTTTTTTTTTTTTTTTTTTCTGTACACTTCCCTTCCCTAACTGCACCTTTCTGCTTCCACTTTGATCATTACTAATATCCGCCACCAGAGACGACAAAAAGTTAATGGGGAATGGTGATTCCTCAGTTACCTTTTCCTTCTGATTTCTGAGTCACACACACATGTATATACCCTATCTCAATTTCTTTTGAGTGTTAATTAGCTAGGATTCATGTGATGAGTCCATGCAGTTTGTACAATTGTACTATATAAATAATATAATTACTATATAGTATAGTAGAAATATTAATTATATCATTATTGTTCTGGTCATTGAGAAATGAGGATGGGAAGAAAATGTTCCTATTGTGGAAACTTTGGTCACAATTCAAGGACTTGCAACACTCACAAAAGGGGACTAAAGCTTTTTGGAGTGCAACTTGACCTTTGTTCTTCTTCTTCATCATCATTACCTTCAACATCTCCATGCACCTCTTCTTCTTCATCAGCACCCTTTGATATCATGAAAAGAAGTTTGAGCATGGATTACCTTGTATCTTCACGAATCATCTCACCCTCTTATAATTTTCTGCTTGGTGGTGGTGCGGATGAAAATTCATCAGATAAAACAATATCTGATGGGTACAAAGCCAGTGTCGGCGGTGGTGGACTCACTTCAACAACTCATCATCAAGAAAGGAAAAAAGGTTCTCTCCAAACTTTACTTGCGTTTGTTATGATGTATGGTTCTAATAATAGATTTTGCATTACTTCTAAACAAGGAGAGAAATACAAGAAAAGAGGTAAGGGTATGATGAGATGGCTAATACATCTATTACGATAGACAAAAAAGTATTTATAGATTATTGTAGTAATTGTGTACTAAACTCTAACAAAAATAAAGGAATTGGTGCTTTTGAATTAAAGAATGTCTCATGAACACTTACGCTAGCTAGACATTGGGAGAGGAAATAAATTAGTAAATGGTTTGCAATTAATAATATTATAGGCTTAATTAATCAATATTTATATAACATAATTTAGTGTTATTAATTTTTTTTGCCGTACATTGACAAATTTAATTATATATTATGTAAAGATTAATCGTGATCATGACTATATAATGATTTGAGGTTATGTAATAATTTTTCGGGAGACTTATATTTTTGGTTAAACAAAGTATTATTAGTATTTGTTTATGATCAGGTGTGCCATGGAGTGAAGAGGAGCACCGGAAATTTCTTGAAGGACTGGAGAAGCTGGGGAAGGGTAATTGGAGAGGCATTTCTAAAGAATTTGTTATAACAAGAACACCATCTCAAGTGGCTAGTCATGCACAAAAATATTTTTTGCGTCAAACTAGCTGCAATCAAAGAAAGCGCCCTCGTAGCCTCTTTAATGTGAGTAATTTAATTAGAATGATGACAGAGGGTGAATATTGTTAAGATGATATTTTTTTACAGAATGTGTGAATAAATTTTATTGATAACAAAACTCTTACTTATAGGTTAAAAAGTATTCAAAATAGGATGATAAAACGAAAACAATTAGATAAGATTACGTCTAACAAACTAACAATTTAAGATTACGTCTAACAAATTAACAACTAACCTATATTTAAAATACACAATAAATCAATTTAAAATACAAAAAATATAGATAAGATTAATATTCCGTAACAAATGTATTCACATGTTATGTATTCCATCAATGCTTATAATTTGGTTTTATTTTTTATTTTTTCTATTATATTGTACCGTCATTTACTATCTTTGTTTTTAAATATATATGTTTTAATTAATTCATATCTTTTAAGAAAGTTTGTTAATTCAATTATTAATTAATGTGTCGGTCTTCTCATATTTTTATAGGAAAGAATGGATTTATCTTATTAATTTTTAGTATTTATCGTGTAATTTCAGGTGGGAAGAGATGAAACCACTACACTTGAACAGTTTAATACTTGTTTTAAGGCAAGTGGTCAATTTGGGTCCCCATCAGGGACTATAATTACTTGTCCTCAGTGGGTTTCTTACAATCATTCAGTGCTGAATTGGGCCACCACTTCAACAAACTACACTCATCAAAGTGCTTCCCCAGATCTAGAACTCAAACTAGCTGTTCCCATGCTAACAGAGCCATGGGGCATAACAGAATTATAAGTACGTGTGGTATTTGACATATTGTAGCTTCCATTCCAATAAATGTAAATTGTGTTTACAGAACAGAATTATGTAAATTGGGCATTCAGAAAAAGTTAAGTGCATGTATTCTGATGATTGAATCTTTAAAAGAGTAATGCTGTAAAAAAAGAGTAATAAAAAGAGTAAGCAGTTTATCAATTAAAGTGTGAAAGTACTTGTGTCATAAATTGTGTTTAGAAGAATTGATTTAAACAGGTAAAAGTTATTTTTTAATTACGAGAATTTACTTTAAAATTCAAAAACAAGATTAATATATTATATATTTATTCTATAAAAGTTATTCTTTTTTATGGTCTAAATAAAATTAATTATTTTAACTTTCTAAATCTACTTTCAAATATAAATTATTTTTTAAAAAAACTAATTTTTACTAAAATTTAAAACAAACTCATCCGTAGTTTCGTGAACTTTAGATGATGTTTCGTGTTTACCTAGACTAGGTTGGTTATTTGCTTGATTTTGTGGTTATTTTACCAAAGCAAAAGTTAAGTTGTCCCTTCACGACATTAGAGTTATTTGGAGGAGAATCCAATTATCATGACATTTTTAACTGCCAAATTATGAAGTATCATAATCATTCAACAATGTCAAAATTAAATAAGGAAAAATTTTATTTATATTAAAAAATTAAAATCAAATTGCGTGCATAACATATATGGGGTAGAGATTGGTCAAGCTGTCTGAGATGAATCGACTATCTATCTTATATGGGATACAGTTCTGGTCAATTTTTTTTTAGAAAAATCAATTAGATCAATATTTTTTAAACCATTCAAAAAGTCTTTTAAATTTTACAAGTCAAACAATTTAAATAAAAAATAACAATAACATTTTACTCTTACATTTTTAATTAAAATAAATTAAATGTCAGTCAATTTAAAGAGTAGAAAATATCCAACAATCACTTGTCCCATCACCTTAGTTATGCCAAGTAATGATCAACTTTAAACGGTTAATGGATGGTCTTTTAACAACAAGAATAAATTTGCATGATTTTAAAAATTGAAATTAAATACAAGCAATTAAGAAATAGACACTAAAATCACATATTACTAACTAGAAAGTGAATAAAAGTACAATTAAACCTAAATTTAAATACAACATTTATAAAATAGGAGTATTTTCTTCTTCTAAGTTTTGCAAATAGAGAAAATTGTGTTTGAAATACAAAATACAAAGATTAGAATAATTTACTCATAAAAGAATATCACCTCATTCAGAGGTATGTATCAGAATAAGAAATTAATTATACATAACTACCTACTAAACTTTTATCAAACAAGAACTTAATATACTTAGTTATAAAACGTAAATAAACTGAAAAACTCAAAATAGTAATAAGCTCTCGAACACACTTTTGAACACAATATTAAAAATTTGAATCTCACTTTTCATTTAGGTTTAAATGTTTTGATTCTTCAAATTTAAGATAATTTTTTTAATCCTCTAAATTTAAAATTAATATTTTAATTCTTGTAATATAAACAAAAAAAACTTAGTCACACTATCCTAACGTCGTTAGAGACTTAGTTCATGACTAATTGCTTACGTAACAACTCACTTTGACTATACATTCTTATTCTCAAACACCTTACCACTCATAACAACTCACTTTGACTTAAAATGTCAATATTTAATTTAGAGGACAAAAAAAATACTTATTCTATAGTCTCCAATAAATTTAGATCAATGGTAGAGTGCTAGAAAGAGTATCAGAAAATGAATTGCTAGCACTCCAAAAAAAAAATATAAAAAGTTTATAAGTTTAATGCTTGCATACTGATAGTGTAAAAAACAATTTTATTATCATCTAAGCATAAATCATCACTTAAATTTAATTTAAAATAATAATTTTAAAATTCAATAACCTTACTCTATTATGGATTGTAATTAGATATTTGTGTAAAATTGTCAGTACAAAACTTTTTTCTCTTCATATATTAAAAAAAAAACCCTTCCAATTGCTGCTTCCTGAATATAAATTGTTTCACTTGTAAACATCCAAGGGTTCAATAGATAAATATTATGCATCACGAAGAAGCACTGTGCTCTTCTATAACTCGTGGTACTCGCCTCCAACACCCATCAATTGCCATTTTTAAACAATCGTTTAATGAGTAGCACAACCACAAATTCCTAACAGGGCGATCAAACTGTATCAATATTGAAGCTAATAAGATATTTTATACAAAGACATAACCATCCACTTATCTTGTGGCAGAGAATACTGTTTGCTTTGAACGAAGATTTCAACTTCAAAACTTAGTTTCTGAAAGTTGAAAACATTGCAAGCAAAACTAGGGGCTTTAATTCTAGATAAACGAAATGATTATATGAGATGGATTTAGATAAATAAGCATGTCAAATGTTTTGTTGGCAGATTTTCAAAGTGGATAGAATTTAGAAAAGTAAACATGGAAGCAGCATGATCAGCATACTCCCATAATCCATAGAAAAGTGAATACAACACATGTATTATAATTTATACACACTTAAAACGTATCAATTGATTTGTCCAAAAACAAAAATGCAAACTTACCTTAAGATATACAAAGCCCAGCCACACAACGGATGGCATAGATGCTAGAAAGGAAAACTTTTGATACACTAAAACTACGCTTGCAGAAATAACGACAGTGACTATTTAAATTACAAACCATATCATACATTTATGAGCATCCCCAGCCAAAATTTTTAAGAATGTAAATTGAAGTTCTGGAAAGAATATCTTCCACATACCTTCATCTGTACGTCTTGTCAGTTTTCTTTCAATCTTTTATCGTTCCTATCCCCTGTTCCTTCCATTTTGGGGGTTCAGATGAGTTGCCTTGGTTAGTATTTGGTCAGTTTGGTATGCAATATCCATCATGGAATGGGTTTGCATGATTCAAGAAAAAATTGCAGTTAGATCAAATTCTTTTCAACAACACTTGGAAAACCTTGTCAAAACTATGGTCGTGCAAAAATGGAAATCCCTTTGTGCAATGCAGTGATTAAGAATCATGAGATTCTTGGTCCATCAAAATTATCCGCTGCTTACCACTATCTGAGCGGAGGTTATCTAGCTTATATCCAATCTACATTCAGACAACATAAACAAAAGATCTTCAGAATAAAGAAAACATATATATATATATATATAGAGAGAGAGAGAGAGAGAGACTTTCAGGCATACAGAAGTCAAACAATTCCATGACAAACAGGTGATTACCTCCACTGAACTGTCAGGAGAGAACCACCTCAGTAGCACACCAAGATGCACTACAGCAGGAATTAGCTTGAAAAGTAAAGGAGTTGTCACCTGCAGAAATGAGCCAAATTATAAATGGGACTATTTATTATTACTTCATAATGATAGTTGTACCACTGACTTTAAATCATGGAAACTGGTTGCAGTTTATGATCCTTAGATTTCAAGTTATTTATGGTAACATGGCAAGAGTGCAAATTACAAAAGTTAGCCCAGAGTTTACATAATATTCATTTTTTCTTTTATTGGATAAATGAACATTCATTTAGAGAGATGAAATGGTTGAACAAAAATTATTGGCCTCCAGCCATTTATTTGCACAGTCTTAAGTTTATCAGTAAATGTGTGTATTAGCAAGATCATTGTATTTCAAGATAAAGAATCAACTTGAGCCTTTTTACATATAGGAGTCAGCAAGATAAAGAATATTTAAAATCCCAACGAGCCAAAACTAAATGCTGAAGGGAAAGGTCAGTACATCCATTCAGAATAAAGTTCACGTAGATTTGGTTCTTGAAAATCCATCATGGATAATAGACAATAAAGCTAGGAAGACCATGGTTCAGTTATGGAACCTAGTAAACAAATAAAAACAATTTCATACCAGACTAAGAGCTGTGGTCCCAAGAAGCAACAGATATAATTTACCCTGAAATTAATCAAATATTAGAATCTATATTAGCCAGTAATACTTTCAATTTTAAGCTTCAACTTTCAAGTTATATTACCGAGTAGGAGGGGAAATGAATTGAACTGAACCAGTCTCAACTCAAGCATGTCTCAATAAAAATTAAGCCTATTATATTAGTCCACCTAAAGCTCACAAGTTACTCATGCTTAACGAGTCAATATGGAGCTTTGTATAAAATATTAATATAAATTGAATAATCTAAGCCAAATTTGTAACTTAATACAAAGATTTTTTTTAATATATTTAGTTAAAATATAATTGTCAAACCAAAAATTAAATTAGATGCTAATAAATTAAAGTATAATAATAATTTTACTATTATTTAAAATGTGTTTATATATTTATATTTATATAATTATATATTGTGTTGACTCTTGAGCTCATGAATCAAACAAGCAAAAGCTTAAGTTAGGGTTCATTTGCCAAAATTTTCAACTCATTTGAGTTGTTGAATGAACCAAGCTACAAGCAGGCTGAAGAGTATAGCTTGATTCAAGTTCTAGCCCTATCACCAAGTCTAAGTTCAATGAATTTTGCAATATCACTGTCTTTTTTATCTTTATGGTCAACTTTAGAAATCTTCAAACAATTGAACACTTAATTACTGTAGTTAGATAAATCCTTTTGTCACTAACCTCAACTAGATGAAGGTTTGAAGCACGACTGAGAAGAACAAAAGCAAATTCTCCTATCTGTGCCATCGACATTCCAACCTACACATGCATGATTTCAGGTACCTCAATCAGTAAGGGGGAAAGAACAGTATCTAACCTATGAATTCTGAAATAAAGCTTACAAGTATTGAAGTCTTGTTATTGTAACCAAATCCTTTCACAACAGATGCAATTATGATTGTTTTTATAACAATCACCAATATTACAGATGCTACCAAAATATCAACATGGTTCCAGAGAAAATGAACATGAATCAGCATTCCAATGCTGGCTAGGAAAAGAGCAGCAAAAAGATTGCGAATAGGTTCAATCTGCAAAGTAAACGAATAAGAGGTCAAACTTATTCCATAAATGTATCATACCACCAAACATTCCAGATTTGGAAATTCAGAGTCTAGTTTCATGAAATAATCAGCAAATTTGTCAATGTTCATTGACAAATGGGAACCAGATTATTCAGAAGGAAATTCTGCAAATATGCCACGAATAATCTTTAGTTAATAAAAGGACAAAAAATTAACAGCCACATATAAAAAATACAGATCAAAATGACCAACAAATGTTCATGGATCTCATCAAAATTTGTCCAGCATATGCTGAAAAAAGAAACATCCAAATTACATATTACTACTAAGAAAAACAATATTATTGCATTTTCCCTCATTACCTAGTACTCCCTTCACTAGGTGGGTGACAAAAATATACAAACTAATGCATTGCTCAATACCAATATTAGAATCAACTTGCATTTGCTTGAATACATAAAGCTACATCTATTGAAACAGATCAATCTTAACTCAACCCCAAAAGCTAGCTTAAGGGAGGAAGATTGGTCATATTCCTAACAGATGTTCACATCTTAACACAAACACCTCATGCCCAAGTCTAGACATTTGGAGGGTGTAGTTTGCAGAACTAGACATTTATGTGTGGCTCAACATCAGGATTGGATAGGCTCTAATACCATGTAAAAATAGACCAGGCCAAACTCAATCCAAAAAAAACTAGCTTAAAAGGGAAGGGGGGGAAATCACCCTAATCTTATAAAGAGGACTACATTAGCCATATTTCTAGTTGATATTAGTGTCAATGTATTCACACGAGTAATTTCCACATTTTGTAAGTCTTACTTGCTCTAGTGTATGTTGAGCCAGATCGGTGGTTGCAATCATCACTCCAGCAGCAAAGGAACCTAGTTCTAGACTTAGTCCTAGCTTATCGCTACACTGCAAATATAAAAGTAATAAAAGTAATTACAAATGAGATACAAAAATTGTGCATAAGTAACAGTAAGGTGATGAATCAACCGAACAAGCATAAATTATTTGAGGACGATTAAAGAGATATCTAGTTGCATAGTTCAGGCCAACAGAGAAGTACTGGAGTCCTTTAAACGAAAAACCAAGAAAAAACACACATCCAAACAGTCAAAAACACAATGACTACGGAAGTTTCTGCTGAGACACAAGAATCCAGTTTAACTTTGACATCATGCATCTCCATCTTCCAAAATAACATTAATTACAATTAGATGGTGATTCCCACACATGAAGCAGGAGGCCATCTCACGAGATAATCATTTCCTCTATTTTATCATTCTAATGACCATTTCATCAGTTTCTTACTAAATTTATTTTCTACATATTCAAAGATTCCTTTTAGCTGATGATCTGATTCCTAGGATCCAGCAAGCCAGCTAAATCCTTTTCAATGGTTCAAAATAAAATAAAAAGATTAATTGTTCTAATCAAGCATGTAGAAAAAGGAGGCCCAGAAAACAGATACTTTCAGTGAATCAACGTTTAAATGATATGCAGAAAGATTTTGATTTAGTGCTTGTTATCATACCCTATGAAAACAAGGTAAAGTACAGGAAATAAAAAAGTAACAATACATTTTTATGCTTATAAAAGCAAATGAATAGAAACACAAGAAATTTGGAAGAGAACAAACCCAGGCTACTAGCAAGCAGAATGCAACTGACGCCAATTGATAGAGCTCATTTGTCTGCACAAACCAGGCAATCATTTATCATCAAACAACTAAGACAGTGAGACAAAAATGTATAGCTAATTAGCCATAATATGGAAATAGCTAAAGAACCAAATTACAAATTTCAAATTTGATTCCACCATCCCTGCCAATATTGTTTAGAAAAAAAGAAGCAACCACTTCCGTAGGTAAGGTTTTATTATTAAACTGGGATAGTAGTATGAACCTGTGATGAGAGGCTTATCATCAGTTTAAGCAACCATGGAAGGCAAGTGCGAGACAATATTGACAGAACAGAGAGGAATGCAATCAATGTCACCAACCTGGATTCAGAAAGGAGTATAATGTTATGCTGGATAAAACTCTAGGTTACAGGTTAAATGAAATCTTCCATAGAATGCAAAACAGACAAAGTGCACTTAAATATATCAGCCCAGTGCCAAGCTGAAAAAACTAACTAAAACACCATTCAGAGAATTAGAGTTGAGCCAAATTATGATTTTTAGGAAAAACGGATCAAAATAAAAGGTCAGCGAATGCTAATTAAGTCTTCAGTGACAGTGTTGGAAAGCCACCTTAATTGCGGCCTCTTTGGGGACTGCAATTGGTGGTGTTTAGTCCCTCATCAACTAGAGATATGGCTTAAATGAAGCTTATAATGTTTTTGCGGGGTTGAGTTCTGCCCTAAGCCCATATTCTAAGAGTACCATTTTTCTTGCTTTAGATGACAGGTTTATTTACTGTAACTTTATTGTTTGACTGTTGCAGTAATACATATTTCCCTTTCTTTCTCGAGAACATCAACTTGTGATCTTTCTGGTTTGAGCGCACCTTGACATGTAATTTCACCTTTTTCCTTCATTTTTTTTTTCAGATTTCCCACTTTTTTCTATTTTTAATTTGAATTAATTTATGCAATATATATAATCATATCATTTCAAAAGACAAAATTGCATGAATTTGTCTTAATTTTCCTTTGGGCAAGTGAGAGTGAGAAGAAAAAACTACCCAAAATTGAACACGCAATGGAAATATCAGTTCAAGCACTCCAGAATTTCTACACTTACAGCTTGGTCATTGATAACAATCCTTGAAAAACACCTGAGGTGCCACCCAGAACTGGAAGCAATGCAAAGAGCAATCCAACAGCACAGTCCTTTAAGCAAAAAATAAATTGACAAGACTTAATAGAACATTCTACTGACATTTATTGACTATATCAATGAAATAGAAAGCAAAGAATAATATAGGGACATGACAAAGCAGAAGAAAAACTTAGATACCCAAGCAACCACTTAGTACCTGCAAAATCAGGGTCCCAATTGTGACTTGTCCATGAAGAGCATTAGTGGTGTTCTTTTCCATCAAAAACTTCAAGACCTAAACCAAAAATGCATGGATAAGAAACCAAAACCTAAGTATTATTAGTATACAACCAGCAGTTCAAAAACGAAGCATCTGTATTTTAAAAATGAGATGGAATCAGATTGGTTATGTTAATATACCACTGCTGTTGAAGACATGGAAAGGAAAGCACCAACAAAAATCCCTTCTGAGGCTTTACCACCACATAGCTGCAAAATAGCATCCAATCAGAGCTGCAGCATTCAGAATGTCATATGCCAAAATTTACTGATGAAAAAGATAATTAAAATAAAACATTGCCTACCCTTAAACATCCACTAAAACTAGAGCACCAAACAACTTAATTATAAAGGAGATATTAGATCAAGGTAAGGAGACAAAAAGAACACAACTTTCTGTTTTATTAAATAATAATGTTCATCATCTCCTTCCATTTAAGCTTTGAAGTTTAGAAATATGAATACATAATATTATAATGCTGCTACTTTTTTCCCATCTTTGTCACCGGCTATTGAAGTCAAATTATACAATTTTATTTTACTAGCATAAAAAATTATGGATTTTGTAAAATAAGAAAGAGAACATATCCCCAAAGGAAGATAATAAATTTAGAAAGACAGATGAGACGACTTAGATTGTAGAAACTTTTCTTGGTTAGTATACCCATGAACCATTTTCACTATACAAGCACATTGTAGCAGTTTCAACCTACCAAATTTGTCATCCCTGGGGACTTCAATTGGAATTTGGTTTTCCCAAAATCTACTTACTGAAGGAGAAGCCGTTCAGATTATGCAATTAATAGATAAGGTAGGAACCAAGTCATATTGATCTTACATGACATGAATTTCCATGAAGGACAACCACATGATCCGAGGGTTACTTGTTTTGTTAGTGATTTGCATACCACATTAATCTATAAAAAGATATAAGAATAATAACAAACAAGAAAATCAGAAAAAGGATGAATCACAATTATAAAAACTACCGATACAGTAAGTCCACACATGCACATAAACAGAAAAATCTGAAGTAGGCCTCCAAGAACAGCAACAGCTCGAACAACTCGAAGCTGCAATCATATAGGTAAAGAGCAGGGTAATCAGAGCTATTAAAACATAAACAGGAATACGAGGGCAAAATATAATAGAACAGGAAAATAAGCCAACCTTTGCTGCGGAGAACTCCAAGCCCAATGCAAACAAAAGGAATATTACACCAAATTGTGCAACTGTTTCCACCTACATATTTGAAAAAAGTTTCTTTTGATTAAATATTGAAGTAGTTTCCTATTTTAACTAGGATTTTTTTATAATTATTGTACATTTGTATTTTCCTTTGACTATGTTGTTCCCAAATTTAATTAGGGATGAGGAATTTGTATTGCATATGTTGTACAGTTATATTGTAATTCATAAGGAATAAATAGTCGCCAAAGGACCTTTTTATTGGAGGACACAACCCCCTTAAAGATATCACCCTATAAAAGCCTCAGGTTATTATCAATTGATATCAAAGTTGTGAACTGCGATATTGGATGTCCCTAAGGAAGAAAGTTCAACAGATGGCTTTTGATAAGGCTTCAGACAATCAACTTGGTGCCATTAAAGTAGCACACAGCTTAACAAGATGAAAGTGTAAAAGTAAAAGTTACTAATTTCACATTATTTGTGATTGAGTGATTCTATAAGCCACAAATAACAAAAGGGTGACTCAAACTCTGCACGATGAAGGCAGTCCTTGGACAAGGAGGAGATAACAACTAAGCTTAATAGCATGTGATGGTTGAATTTCCTCGTTGAAAAGGCGGAAGACCACATAGGGTGGATCTCTGGGGATGAAGGGTAGTAATATTCCTAAAAATTTAGGGATCCTACAATATTAACCATATTTAGATGTAATGTTTGAAGGAATATTTGTTAGCATAAAGTAATACTAATATGCTGATAGTCAAGTTGGTCAATCAGAGTAATGTGTGTTTATAGTTGGGAAATTGAGTAGTGTCATTCTAGCATTCTACAATGACATGTGATACATGTACAACAATTCATAATATTATTTGTACAACGTTAATTTTTGTGTCTATCTCTCTCCATCATTATTACAGGTAACAAATGATGCACACGAGAGATAGACACAAAAAATATTGTTGTACAAGTTATTGTATGTATTGTTGTACAATAACACATTAACTATTAACATTTCTCTTCTGCAATACCTTGTAAAGAGCATATAAGGTACCCCATTAATTTTCAGTGTTAAGTGTAGGACACAACTTTCTTACTTATATATGTTTTTCAACACCTTTATCATTTGATAAGATTACGTTTACAACCAAACTTCAGGCTTGCACATACCTTAAAAAAATATGAAAATGAAATCCTACAAAACCAAACTGTAAAAATATACCACCAAAAAAAAAGACGATAATATTTTGATATTAATGAAGCTATCACAAAAGCAATTAATTACTGTTTCCCAATACCTGCACCATTTCACTGATGAAGTTAAAGCCACCAGGTCCAACTATGGAGCCAGCTAAAAGATATCCGGTAATGACCTGCAAATTTATACTGAGTTAATGTTAGATAGAGTTAACAGAAATTATAGTACAATAGATTCTAAGATTGCATTTGTCAAGAATGAAGTTAGAACAAGAATGTTCAGACCGGTTGTCCAGCAAAAGCAAATGCAACACCACCGCAAGTTGCTGAAACAATAGCAACTACCAGGTCTGAAATCAATCTATATGGCAATAATAAAAGTTATCGTAAGTGATAAAATCCATTTTGTGCCAAAAAAAATAAGCAAAACAAATTTACCGTAAATCTAGCTGGAGCACTGGGTACTTGGATTTAAAGTTAGAAATGATGAAGACATTGTCCTGAAATTTGCATAATTCAAACACTTGAAATTTGCAAAACTTAATTGAGTGTCAACAAAAATAACAAACCCAAAATTGAGCTATCTCACCTTTCGATCTATCAACATTGGGGTTTCCTCAGCTCTATTGAATACATGATGTAGTTGAAATGACCTGTAAATTTAGAAAAACATAAATAAAATCATGCATTAAATGCACCATATTGGACAACCAATGAAGTAATAAATTAAGTACTTTTCATCTTTCGTGTCATTCTTGTTTGGTGTGACTCTGGCCACAGTTTCCAGAACAGCCTGATCCATGAACAAGGGAAGAAGAGTATCTCAGCATATGTTAGGAACCAAGAATTGAAATGAGAAGAAAAGAAAAGGATTTTGTTGACTAGCACGAAAAGAACAGACAATAGGACAGAAAACTCTCCTCCAAGGGTTTCCCCTTCACAAACAATTTCTCCTTTCACAAGAGCTAATGATCAATCTACAAATGATAAGATCTCCCTCTCTCCTATCCTTCTTCCCCTATTTCTATCTAATAAATCCCTCTATCTAACTAACTAACCCCTTAACTAACTAATCAATATCCTAATTGTAGTAATTAAATTATTAATAGTCTAACTATGTTAACTAACTTTCCCTTCTCCTTATATCCTAACAGCATATCATGATGCTCAGAGAAGACATAATATACTGGTACCATGGATGCATCTTGGTAGAAGAACAAAGCCAGATTCATCACTAACTAAAAGCTACAAGTCTATAAACTCAACACGTTACAATAAAAAAGGGTAACTCAATAGTGACATTAAAACTTAAGACATCTAATCTATCTATCTATTTACTATATGTTAAAACAATGACTCAACCTGAACACGTGTCAGCTATTCATCGTTTTTGTTTTTTCTCATTTGCTCATACTTTTTTGTTGACTTCCCTGATGTTGTGGGTATATTATTTTTATTATCATAATTGATAATTCTCTTTTATACTTTAGAACAGACTTCAACAACAAAGGGTTTACAGTTAAACAAGAGTAAGACAGAATATATGCATTGCAATTTTAGCAAGAGAAAAGAGGAATATGACTTGAAAGTGAAAATGAGAGAAGATGTCATACCACAAGTTTCTAAGTTTAAATATCTGGGATCAATACTACAAAACAATAGGAAAATTAATGTGAACAACACACATATGATACAAGTTTTATCATACTGCTATATGGCCAGCTATTCATGAATGAATATTGGACTTTTTAAGAGACAGCAAGAGAAAAAAGTGGGAGTAGTATAAATGAGATTGTTAAGATGTATGTAGCCACCCAAAAAAAGACAAAACACCTAATGACTGTATAGGAGAGATTGATGTAGCCCCGATTGAGGAAAAAATGGCAACAAAATTGGTTAAGGTGGTTTTTACATATACAAAAAAAGGCACCATTAAGGAGAGGGAACCACTGAAAAGAACTTTGGAGAAAGTTGTCAAGAAGGGTAAATAACATCTCTGACACTCTGGTCTTCAACCGAACTGGATGATAGTGTGATCCTTGTAGTCAACTTCACTTAGTGGGATTAGGCTTTATTGTTATTATTATTACTATTATTGTCATTAATTAAATACGAGTACTATTATTATTATTGCTACATGCATAATGACCATTGAGCAACTAGTTTCAAATCGAACTGCGATATCATTATATCAAATCAAGGCTCAAGGTACAAGACCAACCTGCTGTTCTGCTACACTATTGTTGAAGCTTCCCGGATCAGCCGCTGCTAAAACACGAAGAACAAACAAAACGTTAAAACAGCTTCTGAAACTCTTCATTTCTAAATCCTACGCGCAAAATCCAAAATTTAAGCACAGGTAAAAGCACAAACTAATCCCTAACAGAAACGCCGGAAAAAGAAGCACTAAAATCATAAAATGCAGGGTTTAAGTTCACAGATCAGGAACCAAAAACCTACGAGCGCGCACGTGCAGCAAACGGAAACCGCAATTTGAGTTTCTAAATAAGTGAAGCAAAAAAAGAAGGAAGCGAGAATCATTGAAATTGAAACGGAATCTAGGAATCCGTCACCTTCGTTTTGGTCGTTCTCGGTGAACTCGTGCTCGAGCGCGCGATCAATCATGTCGGCGAAGGTTCCTTCTCGAGGGCGCGAGAGGGAGACGTTGCTGCTGGACTCGGTCGCGTTGGCGAGTTCGATCCGATCCGACTCGGTAGGTCGAATAGCGAGCGAGGAGTGAGGAAGCAGAAGGAGTGAGTGGAAGAAAACAGCGAACATCACAGGCAGCAACAGCACTAAGTGACTGTCACCGCAGCACGGTGACGGTGAGCGTGAGCGTGATCTTGCTAGCGACATTGCTCCGCCGGCGCACGTTAGCAGGTGGCGGTGCTGCGTGTTCGCCGGCGTTGCGGAGAGAGAGGAAAGGAGTTGAGAAGTGAGAAAAACGAGAAGAAGACGAGAGAGTGAAGGATCAAGTTCAGGTCCTTCATTAATTATTTTTATCATTATTATTTGCTATTAATTATTAGTAATTAATTACCGTGGGACTTGTCGTTTTGACCATGGTACCCTTCTCTTCGCTTTCTTGCATCGTTTTTCTCGGCAACCTTTCTTATGTCCTTCGGGATAACACTTTTTAATCTCTACTATCTCTCCGTTTTTTTTTAACTGATAGATTTTTGAGAAAACAAATATTTCTATTTATTTGTTGTTGGTAAAATTTAGGATCATATTAATTATTATTTTATTAATTAAATCTTTTAAACATTAATTAATTTACGTATATATATTTATTATGAAATAAGAAAATAAAACAATAAATGACACAATTATTTTAATAGAATCAAGAAAATTATTATATTTCTAGATTTCTGCAAAATAACCTTAAATGACAAATAAAAAAGAATGAAAGTAGTATTTTTTAAAAGGAAAAAATTCATTCTCCAAACAATCAAGATTCAGTATAGTTGGTAGAATGTTAAATAGTTAAATTTTAATAATATTTTCAATTTTTAATAGGGATTTAATTCTAAATTTTATTATTAATTAGATGGTGCCCGTGCGATATGCAGATAAATTTGAAGGCGAATTTTTTAAAATATATAAAAATTATATTAATTATTTTATTAATTACTTATATTATTTGAAAAAAATCTAAAATCAATTCAAAAGTCTAAAGTATATAATCTATTTAGTAATAAGAAATAATAGAAGATAATTAGATTTGATTAGTTTTTAATACAATTATAAAATTAATTTTGACAATATTATTCTCCTGAGGTAAAAAAAATGTATAAACAAAATAAAATCAAATAAAAATAATAATAAAATTATTTTTTAATAAAAAATAACACAGATTATTTCGTTAACATCACTTTTATTGAGATCATTAATTTGACATCTTATAAAAAAATTTAAAAAATTCAAGTAATATTTTTTTTTATTTTCTGGAAATATGAAGATTTAATATTATAATTGAAAAATATGTTTAATATATCTTTAATATGTTTCAAATATTTTACCGTAATTTAATTTATAAAGTTATATTTTTTTAATGTGTTGTAATCTTATAATATATTTCAAATTATAAGTCAATTTACTTTTTTAATAAGTGTTTTTCAGAAGAAAAAAAACTTTTTAAATATGTTTTAATAAAAATTAAGTAAATTTTCTATCATACAAATTATTTTAAATAAAATATTTATTTTACTTAAATCAGTATTACTATACGGTAAACAATATAAATAATTAAAAGTAAATTCATTGAAAACTTAAATTCATTACAATATAATTAGAATTAATTTAAAATTAGAGACATGATGCATTCAAGTTTGATGCAAATAAATTTTCATTCTAACAAATTCAAAAATGAAAATAAAACATTAAATCATTAGAAATTACAAAGATAAATTTAATCTTTATCAACGTTGATAATCTTTTATATATAATTTCTTCATTTCAGTTTGACTATCTTTCTTCTTTTTCTTTTCAAATCATATAAATCAGAAATAAATTATTCAAGTATCTCCCGATTTGGAGATCACTTAACGGGGAGAACAATAAAATTAATATGGTCTAAGAATAAGAACACGAAGATAAATTAATAAATTTAAGTCAATTCTAAGGAAAAAAAACAGTCCATAAATAATAATCACCAAATGAAGAGGGAGAACCATTTGTTGTGGAGGTAAGTTCTTCAAAACCAATTCTTTGAAGAAAAAAAGTGATGTTAAAGGAAATTGTGTCATTTTAATGGAATAAGATTTCAATTAATTTCAAATTATGTATTAATTTCCATAGATAAGGAGTCATTTTTAAATGATTCCAATTTCAGTTAAAGAATTTTAATTAATATATGTGTCAATTAAAAAAGGAACTTCTCAAATCATATAATTACATATGGTTTTATTTGACAATATTAAAATTAACAATATTGGTTGTATAGATGTTACAAAAATGATGTGTGTTTATTCTGCACATCAGCTGCTTTATTTATAATCAAGGAGTCATTCCAAAAGGAGGAAACAAAGGTAATTAAATCCCTAAAAATCAGTTAGAGATATTTCCTAGTTTTCCTATTTACATTAAATCAGATTATATCATTAACACTCCCCCTCAAGCTGGAGCATACATGTCATATGTACCCAGCTTGTTACAAATATAATCAACGCGAGGCCCTTTGAGAGATTTAGTGAACATATCTGCTAGTTGTTTACTGGAGTTGACAAAGTCAGTGGTGATTTCTCCTGAAAACACTTTCTCTCTCACAAAATGACAGTCGATCTCTATGTGTTTAGTTCGCTCATGAAAAACTAGATTAGATGCAATGTGAAGGGCAGCTTGATTATCACAGATAAGCTTAGTGTCCTGAGTGTCTCCAAAGTGTAATTGTTGGAGAAGTTGTCGAAGCCATACAACTTCGCATGTAGCAGTTGCCATGGCGCGATACTCAGCTTCAGCGCTAGATCTAGCAACAGTATTCTGTTTCTTGCTTCTCCATGAGATCAAGTTTCCTCCAATGAGAACGCAATAGCCAGAAGTGGATTTCCTGTCTGATGGTGATCCTGCCTAATCAGCATCCGAGTAACAAACAAGTTTAGCATTACCTTTGTCTTCATATAGGAGTCCACGACCAGGTGCATTCTTGATGTATCTGAGAATACGCATGACAGCATCCAAATGGCTATCACAAGGAGTTTTCAGGAATTGACTTACCACGCTTACTGCAAATGAGATGTCTGGCCTGGTGACAGTAAGATAATTAACTCTACCAACAAGTCGGCGATATCTTCCAGGGTCTTCCAGTGGCTCCCCCTGACCCGAAAGAAGCCTGACATTCGGGTCTATAGGAGTATCACTAGGGCGGCAGTCAAGCATACCAGTCTCGGTGAGAATATCCAGAGCATATTTCCTCTAGGAAAAAGCAATGCCAGAGGCGGATTGAGCAACCTCAATGCCGAGAAAATATTTGAGCAGACCCAAATCCTTGGTCTGAAACTGACTGTGAAGGTGAGACTTGAGCCGGCGGATACCATCAGAGTCATCACCAGTGATAACGATGTCATCCACATAGACAACTAAATAAATACATAGTCCAGAGGGAGAGTGGAGTGAGAAAACAGAGTGGTCAGCCTCAGAACGAGTCATACCAAAATGAAGCAAGGCGGAGCTTAAGCGACTAAACTAAGCACGGGGGGATTGCTTCAAGCCATAAAGAGAGCGGCGAAGGCGACAAACCAAATGGGCACCATCAGAAACACTGAAACCGGGCGGCTGGTCCATGTAAACCTCTTCTTGCAACTCACCATGCAGGAAGACATTTTTAATGTCCAGCTGGTGAAGTGGCCAATGGCGGATGGCAGCCATAGCAAGGAAAAGACGAACAGAAGTAATCTTTGCCACAGGGGAGAAGGTGTCGCCATAGTCAAGGTCAAAGATCTGAGTATATCCCTTAGCCACCAAGCGAGCTTTGAAGCGATCAATATTGCCATCAGGTCCAACCTTTACTGTATAAACCCAGCGACAACCAACTGTAGTTTTGTCAGGAGGCAAGGGAACTAACTCCCAGGTACCACTCGCCTCTAAAGCACCCATTTTATCCAACATCACCTGTTGCCAACGGGGGTCACTCATGGCTTCACCTGTAGACTTAGGGATAGACACAGAATCCAAAGAGTAATAAAAGAAAAATAGGAAGGAGACAGGCGATCATAATGAAGAGTACAAGCATATAAAGGATGAGGATTGCGGGAAGACCGAATACCTTTGCGAAGGGCAAGAGGAAGCTCAAACTCAGGCGGCGGTGGCGGATGAGCGTTTGGAGTAGGAGATGATGCTGGGGGACCAGTAGGTGGAAGCACTGGTTGCCTGCGCTGATAAGTCATGAGTGGGGGTGGGGCAGGGATGACTACTGGAGCTGGAACAACAGGTGGAACATGCAGATCCAGGGGAACGATGGGAACAGTGGGGGTAGAGAAGAAGGGGGTAGACTCAAAGAAAGTGACATCAGCAGAAACAAGATACCGTTGAAGCTGAGGACAGAAACAACGGTATCCTTTTTAGAGACGAGAGTAACCCAGAAAAATACATTTAATAGACTTGGCAGAAAGTTTGTCTTTACCTGGAGTAAGGTCATGGACAAAGCAAGTGCACCCAAAGACACGGAGAGGAACATGATAGATGTCTTGTTGAGGGTATAGAAGGGAGTACGGAGTTTGGTTGTTGAGGACAGAGGAGGGCATGCGGTTGATGAGATAACAGGCAGTAAGAAGCACATCACCCCAGAAGTGGAGAGGGATATTATAGTGAAGAAGGAGGGTGCGAGCTGTTTCAACTAGGTGACGATTTTTTCGTTCAGCCACACCATTCTGTTGTGGTGTGTGAGCACATGTCGTTTGATGAATAATTCCCTGTGAGGCAAGAAATGACTGAAAGTGGGAAGATAAATATTCCCTAGCATTATCAGTGCGTAAGGTTTTAATAGGCGTTCCAAACTGAGTATTAATTTCATTAAAAAAAGCTTGAAAAACAGAGAAAACATCAGAGCGGTTTTTAATTAAGAACACCCAAGTACAACGGGAAAAATCATCAATAAATGTCACAAAATAGTAGAAGCCTAAAGATGAACAGACTCGACTAGGACCCCAAATGTCAGAGTGAACTAAAGTAAAAGGTTACGCAACACTTTTAGTGACGCGTGGACTGTAAGAAGAGCGAACATGCTTTCCTAATTGACACGACTCACACTGGAAGGACTTAAGTGTAGAAAGGCTAGGTACTAAAAGACGTAATTTGTCTAAGCTGGGATGACCAAGACGTTGGTGGGCAAGATCAGGAGAAGTACTGGAGACGCAAGCAACTGATGGTGAAAGCTGGTACAATCCCCCAGACTCATGTCCTGCTCCAATCGTCCGTCCGGTACGCCGATCCTGAATAAGAACAATGTTATTAACAAACAACACAGAGAAATTGAGAGAGCGAGTGAGCTTGCAAATGGAAATTAAATTAAAGGGACAGTCAGGAACAAATAAAACAAAGTTCAAAGAAAGGTGAGGGAGTGGGTGAGTTTGACCAATGCCACGAACTTTAATATGAGAGCCATCTGCAAGAGTGACAGAAGGCAAAGAGTCGGAAAAGACAACTAAGAGAAAAGGGATTGGTTACCAGTCATATGATCAGAAGCACTAGAGTCAAGGATCCAAGGTCCAAGGTTGGAAGATTGAGAGACAAAGGCTACAGGATTACCAGAGTGAGCAACGGTGGTAGCAGGCGAGGTAGATTGCTGGGCGGCTTGGAACTGAAGGAAATCATGATACTCAGTGGTGGAAATTGTAACATTTGTAGGTGTGGCGACCTAGGCCACATTAGCCTTCTTCGACTACTCTCAGACTTTGGTGTGACATTAAGCTTCGACATGGCCATAGCGATTGCAATAATTACATCGAGGGCGACTTTTTCCACCACGGCCCCCGCCGCGACCACCATGATGAGAAGAGTAGGAGACAAGGGCGGAGGCATCTGCAGAAGAAGCAGAGGAATGTCCAAAAGCATGCGGGGTGGAGAGACATAAGAGCTATTCACTAATCATGTCGTATGTAGGGACAGTAGTACCGGACAATATCTGGTTACGGACGGAATCAAGGTCATGCGGAAGTCCGGCAAGAGCAAGAACCATGAAGAACTGATTACGTTGTCGGTAAAAGTTCTCTGCATCGGTAGTGAAAGGCATTAGATTGTTATAATCAGCAATCAAACGATCTAGCTTACCAAGATACGTCTGCATGTCCATATTTTCAAGCCAAGTGGAGAGCATAGTGGTCACCACACTGTAGAGACGGTGAACATCATTAGAGTAGATGCGTTTGGCCTTGGTCTAGACCTCGTAACAAGTGGGAAACGCTTGGTATTGAGGCTGAAGTGAGGGAGCTATAGAGAACCAAAGGACGCTGCATAAAGAGGCATCAATTTGTTGCTATTGAGGGCGGTCCTTGGCCGGAATCTCCGAGGCGTGGGTAGTCAAGTGGTCGGCACGTCCTTGCCCTTGGAATCAAAGGAGGACAGCGGCTGCCCAGGTACTGTAATTGTCGGAACCACTCAACTTCTCGCAAGGAATCAACGGAACATTAGTAAAAGTGACCATAAAGCCGGTATCGCCAAGGGAACCGGTACAGGCCATGAAGAATAGACCCAAACAGGGCTGGAACAAGGTCGCCGGAGAATGGGTCTGCCGGAGGGAGGCTCACCGGCGGAAAAGACAGCCAGGTGAGAGGGAACTCGCGTTCGCAGTGCTTGCGGTACTGTTCATGCGCGAGTACTGTTCATGCATGGGTAAAAACCCTAAAAATTTGAAACCTAAACTATCAAATGTCACTAACATAGCCATTTACACTATAATATGGTGAATATACATAAGTTTATGTTTAAGTACAAAATTGTACATACATCTCCCCTCAGGGTACAAAATAAAACCAAAGGCAGTATACAAAACATCAGAGCCACAAGCTCATGTCATCTAGGCCTAAGGTTTACAAATAACAGCTATCCCTGCATAAGCTTCTTGCCTTGGGATCCATCGGCTCCTCCTGAGGAATCACCTGCAAGAATATAAGTCCCACAAAAGGGGTGAGATATAAAATCCCAGTAAACTCAGGGTCCTTGAAGGTATTTCCTTCCCCTGGTTCACTTCTTAACATATACATAGAAATAGTATATCTAAAACAGTCATTCTCAGATTCAATCCCAGAACATCATTCAGACAAACATCAAGCAGCCAGAAATCTCAATTCACATCCACCTGTCAATAATCAAGTGCCCCAAGCACGACCTACAACCGTTCATAGCATAAATCACTAATATGCAGAGGCTACATCTAGGTATATAGGAACATCTCCACTTAGGAGGCTACATCTATATACTAGGAACATCTCATGCCAGGATCTCAACAATCTATATGAGGCTACATCTGTATATATATAGGAACATCTCCACTTTAGGAGGCTACATCTATATAACAGGAACATCTCATAATCTATCTCAACACAATTGCCTGAGGAGGCTACATCTGTGTATATAGGAACATCTCCATTCGGGAGGCTACATCTATATCATAGGAACATCTCATAACAGGTCTTACTCAATCTCATGTCATTTATCCTACTACCATAGGATTCAATTCATTCACGGAATTCACATTCAATTCTAATAATCCATCATGCATCTCATAATTTCACATTCCATTCCACGCATCTCAAATCAACATCAATCATTCCCCCATCACAGGGTTCAAATCACATTTCAAGCATTTCATTCCCATACACATCAATTCAATAATCAATCACACAATATACAATTTCCATATACATGTATTTGCTCACATCAAAACCATCACTCCTTCTGGAGCATGGTGGAACACAGTAAGGACATACACACAAGAACCAAGAGCTTACCTGCTCTAGGCAAAACACCGGCTTCCCCGGTCTCCCAGTCACCACCACCCGAACTATCAAGCTCACGTCCTACATAAGAGCAAATACATAACGTATCAGTAACAGTCCTAAGCCGTTAAAACGAAAGGAAACTATAATCCTTTCCACGTAACACATAACTAATCACTTCACAAGTGATTCTCAGACCCTCAACAGGATCCTTCTCAGCCTACTCAAGGCTCTAGAGCCTCTCCTAAAACTCTGATCAGGCTCATATAAAGCATATCCCTGCTTTATCCAGATCAACTTCAAATTTTTCATTATAACCAATTCAGCTCATAACCAACATCTATTATATCTCATGAACAACTTTATCAACTGCTCTAAGGTTCATAATAGCCAAATAACCAGTCTTTTCTCTACTCATACATAAACTCAGAGCCAAAAATCAAACTTCATCAATAATGATGACTCAAGGCTCTAACTTCATCAAAACAATCCCCTGAACACAATTCTCTACAAGACCCTGGGCTAATTCTAGCCCCAACTCATATGGATCACTATTCATGAGAACCCCCAAAATCAAAATCAAATGGAGAAACTTGAGTTTCTTACCTCAAAGGTGACAAAGAAGACCCAAGGACAATCTCTTGAGCTCTGGTGTCCTTTCCACGCAGTGGGTCTCAGCCACTCTCAAGTTCTCTGAGCTTTTCTCTGGAAATTCCAAAACTCACTCAAAAGGGGTTTTTCAAGAGAACAATTGAATGATTCAAGCTTCCAAAGTGTTTTTCTCACAATCAAAGGCTAAAGGAAGGTATTTAAAGCAAGAAATAGGGCCCTAGTAAGCTTGGACCAGTCTCTAATGGAGGTTAGGGCTGTAGAAGGAAGAAGAAGCCTTTTCTCTCTCCTTTTTCGTGTTTTTCCCCTTTTATAATGGACCTGCCCGACCTCTGGCACTCTCAGCGCCACCTTCGCGCCCCTAGCGCCAACTTCCAGAACCTCTGGCGCCCCCAGCGCCACATCTGACGCCATCAGCGCCAGCTGGAAACTTGGCGCCCCTGGCGTCACATCTGGCACCCCAAGCGTGAACTTCCAGAGACTCTCGCGCTCCCAGCGCAAATTTGGCGCCCCAGGCGCCACTTTCTAGAACCATGGCGCTCTCAGCGTGAACCTGGCGCCCTGGGCGTGGGATTCCAGTACTTTGGCGCCCTCAGCGCCAGCCCTGGCGCCATCAGCGCCACAACCCTCACAGGGTTTTTTGCTAAATGTTCCCTTTTGGGAAAGACTAAAGCATGACTACATTTCTTAATCACAAGGCTTAAAATTCAAGGTCTTACAATAATCAATTATTTGTTGATTTAAATTTAAAATTTAATTGTTTTATGAGACAATCAATTAAAATTGAAAACTGAAAACATTATTAAGTTTTAATATTAAAAAATACAGTGTTTCACGGATTGATATCTATTTATGAGCACAAATCAATTGATTTAATGGATGAAGTGAAATCAATCAAAAGTTGGTAAGGATTATATACACAAAAATTAAATTTTTAATTTATTATAATTTTGATTGACTTCACGGTAAAAAAATGAATTACACAATTAATATGCAGGAAACTTGATATAAAAAAGGTAATATCTATTTTAATCGATGCTTGATACGTATGCTGACAAATATAATTAATAATTGATTTTTATATAATATATTGATTGATATTATAATTTATTTTGTTATTATTTTAAATTACATAAATGATATATCAATATAATGAAATAAATTAAAAATATTTTACTTTATTTTTGTAAATATTTCCTTTTATATTTTGTAATCTAATGAATTAAAGGAAAAAAATCATTTCATGACTCTAGTATAATCAAGTAATTAATTTAATCTGAATAAAGAAAGTATCTTATGTTTGTTTATTATTTTACGAAATATAGCGTTCAATACTTGCACTTTATTTTTTTTAGGGTAAATACATCTTTATTTTGTTGACTTTTAGGCTAAATACATCAATTTAAAGTAAAACAATCATGGCAGATTTTTTTTTAATGTTTTTAGTCACTTAATAAGCGTTATTTTTAACTGCAATTGCAAACAAGCGTTTTCATAACTAACTTTAAAAATCTTTTTAACAGTAATCTATGATTTTACACAATCAGTGCATTTAAAGTAATTGGTTAAGAAATCAAAATTTCTATTTATTAATTAATTCTCTATTTAAGGAACCTGGCTAATAAGATCATAAAATTAAATACTACGAGATTGATTTACTTTATTTGAAAAATATTCCTATAAAAATAAATCATCATAATTAGGGACTTTTATATGTTATACTGTTCGTCTTATATTTTTAATCTATAATATATATACATATATATCATCATATGTTTCTTTAAGTGTATTTATTTGTTTCATAATATATTTGTAATTTTACAAAATAAATAATATAGTATAAATAAATTCACAATAAATATTTTTATTTTTTATTTTATTGATATTTTACTTAAACATTTAAATAAATTAGAATTACATTGTAATTTCATAAAAATTTCTGTTATTTAACAAACAAATATAATAAAGGGTTAACAGTTGGCTGTACGTGCAAGAGCAACATGCACGCACCCTACACGTGCCGCCCTTACAAGTTGCCAACTTTTAGTTGGATTTGTCGATGGAAATATGAGAGACTGCATTGTAATAAAGGAAAATGATTGTTGAATGTTGAATACACTGTTAACATTTCTCAAGTTTATAATTATAAAATATAACAAATATTTCACAATATTAATTAAGGGTGTTGCTAAATAGCATTTTTGTGACATTGATTAAAAAATTTAAAAAATATATTTATTATAAAAGTTACAGAAAAACATAAAAAAAAATCATAAACAATATAATTTTACATATTTCAATATTTTTTTAATTTCTTAAACAATACCTAAGATTACTTATTAATATTTGTCATTAAGTAACTAGTATTATTATTTTATATTTAAAATTCTAAAGTGTATTCAATAATTTTGTTGCCAGGCTGGTAATGAATTATAGATGTAATTAAATAAATGTTAGTTTTTTATTCCTCCAAAGATTACTAGTAGTCAATTAATTAATAATAGTAAGATTGATTAACGATTTCGTTCACAACATAGTACCTCTCGATCCTGCTCCCTTCAAATTTTTACTATCACCAACAAATATAATTTAGGAAGTGTAGATTTTTTTATATGAAATAAAAAAGTAAATAAACTGAAATATTTTTTATATATATTTAAATCTGGAAGAAGTGCGTTTTACAAAATATCCTATTTCATCAAATTAAAAATAAGGTGCTGCATCACATCCAAATAATAAAATTAATGTTTGCATTGCTTAACAAAAAGTGTATGCTGCCTGAATATTTAAGATTGACATGCAGCCCTTTGGATAGCTCATTCAATAACATAATGACTTCATCTAAACCCAACCATCGAATATTCCATGCAATTGAAATTTTACTTAACGATCAATCTTAGAGATATAGGATGAATTGAATGATAAAAAAAAAATCATAAATTTAATTTCCTTTATTTATAAAATTAATATTTTAATAAACTAATATTTACCAATAAAAAAACCATTATAACCATTTATTCTTTGTACAGTTGAACTCACGTAAAAAATTATCTTTCACTCTCTCTCTTTTGGACCCAGGAGGTATTCCTCTATTAATATTAACTCTACCTAAAACTAAAAGTCTAACCATGTAAGTATATCTGTATATGTCATTAGATGACACTAACAGTGTAACACTGTCAATATATAAAAAAAAAAGCCACGTAACCTCATTGCCCGGAGGCTCCACGCTATGCGCAGGTAAGGGGGAGGGATATTGTACGCAGCCTTACCCTTGCATATGCAAAGAGGCTGTTTCCGAATTCGAACCCATGACCAACAGGTCACCAAGACACAACTTTAACACTGTCAATATATATTTTAATTAAATTTCAAAATTAAAATATAATTATAATTTTTACTTAAATATTAAAGATATTAAGAAATGAAAATAATACTAAAATATACTAATAATTTTAAAATGACAGATAAGGAAACATGGAAATATCTATGAATATGCGGATTTGGTTAAAAATGTTCAATGATGTAGAAAGGACACACTCTTCCTTGATGGGAGTTTGACTGGCACTGTCATTTGCCACCTACCATATTAAACTGCTAAATATTTTACTGAATTAGATGCACAATTTTGCCGACTTCATCTCGAGTATATATATCTACATATATTCAAATGAATATCTGAGAACATTAATTAAGAAATTTAAAAAAAAAAATTGGATGTACAAAATTACATTATCTATAACTTCTTTTACACTATCCCATAATCACTATAATAAATATTTTTTTAGTTCCTTAATAATGCTCCAAGGGAATTAGTAAGCAAATACATACTAGTAATATAAAACTCATTTATGTATTATGTAGTACTAATATACTAGCAGCATTTACGGACTTGTTACAACTCATACATATGGAACACATTTCCATCTACACTAAATTCTTTTTCACTATATAAAAATACTGTACATCAAAGTTTCCACAAAAATGGAAACATTCTGGGAAACTCAAAGGAAGGACCATTTTATGATCAGTGAATCACGGGATAATCTCAGAACGTAAAAATGCAGGAGCAATTTACGTAGACTTTGGAGCTCCACTAGTTTCTATCAAGCATTTCTTCGAAAGATTGACTATTGAATCTGCAATGACTCTAGCACTGGACTTCATGTAACCGCCTGAAATAATTCGCTAAACAAATCATTGTATTTTAATATTTTTGCATAGATGGACACATGGCCATACATAAAAGGGATAACCTCTCCGAAGTCAGACATACGATAGGGTAATTTGAGGTGACAGGTTTCCTTCAGATTACTTTTTTAACATAACATAATAAGATACCCGTATAAGTGAAATGCACAAACTACAAATATTAAAAAAGAACAATAGCAAACAAAAGATTGTAGTAATATAAGACTACCATTGTTAGGTAAGTTTCCTGTGAACACAAAAGACCATAGTAGCCACCATATATTAGGGAGGAAAACAATAGCAAACCTGAAGTAAGTATGACTATAGGAATGTTTTTTTCACGAGCAAACCGGAAAACTTTCTCATCTCTAAGGGCAATTCCTTCCGGACTGATCTGTGTGTACAAAATAGCACAAGCACAACCTATGGTGAGTGGTAAAGGATTAACTAAAACACTAAGTCATAATAATGAACTATGCTTTTCACAAAAAAACTACATATAAGAGCAAATTACCGGGCAACTAAAGTTGATACAAATTTATATTTTACAGTAATAAAGCGAATCCAATAATGACATTACCTCCAACCTTACTAATGGATCACCTTCTAGGATGTCAGTTCCAGCATTATAAATAACCAGCTCAGGGTTAAAGCTATGCCCAGCAACCTTGAATCACATTGACATGAAAAACAAAAATTAGTAAAAGAACTTGAATGTTAGTATACCTTCTTCATCTGATAAACAATTCTATGGTATCTTATGGGTATGATTGGGAGTTAAGAGTAGAAGGAAAAGGGGAAAAGAAAAATCAATGGGAAGATTGGGAGGTAAATATACAGTTTTCCTTTCCCTTGTTTTGTTTTAAAAATAAAGGGAAAGGTAAGATAAAGTGCATCATGAATCAAATGAACAGTTAATATTATGGGACTTGGATAGGATATAGAAATACAAAAATGTATAGATACACAGCATTACCTAATCCTAGTTAAGCAGTGAGTATTCAATCAAAATATTAGAGAATAACAAGTTTACAATGATATTGCAGCATGCATACCTCAAGTGCTTCATCTAATTTTTGCAGGTAATCTTCTGTAACTGTCCCACTCTGAAAGTTCAGGGGGAAACATATGAGTGAGAGAGAATCTTAAAGAGGAAAATCAGAAAATAAATATCATTCACGTTTAACTGATAAATTGAATATACCTTTACTTCAACTTTCTGATTTATGTAGTTTCTCGCCTCATAATCCTGATATAGAAGGCAAAAAGGAATGGTAAGGGATTGCCATTAGTTGGTCTCAAGATGATAAATTTATGATGACCATATCAGAATATATGCATAATTCAAATTAAAAGCAAATAACAATTAACTGTTGATGATGGACCATCCATCTTCACAAGATTAATATTATTGGGTCTTTCATCCCATTATCAGAAAAAACATTATTCCAACATCACAATGAAGCATCGCTATTTAGAAAAAGAGTAAGCACTAATGTTTTAATGAACCCATTTCAACATATTTTTCAGCAAAATCATTTGCTGGCCTCCTGCATACTTCATTTACAAGTCGATTGCAGATGAAGACAGAAAAAATTATTAACATGTTTAAGCTTGAGTGCTTGACATAAATGCCATTTTCTAGTGTTTGAATAGGTTTTCACCACTGGATTTAACACTTAACAGGTGGTGTGGACAAGATCAGTAAAGACCTTAGTAAGAAAGGTTGATCATATCAAGATTAGGCCTAATAAATGTTATACAGAAGTTATCCCCACAAACACAAGTAGAGTAAGACCATGATTTTTTTTTTTCAAGAGAAATAATTTAAAAAAAAGACCTTGATCTAAATGGCCTTTCTCAAAGTCTAGTTTTTTTTTTTTACTACAAAAGCGCCATTTGATCCATGTCACTGACCCACTGTTAGAATCCAATTGCAAGATATGAGACTTGAGTCCACATTGGAAGTATGGGATTTAGGTGTGGAGTTTATAAAAGGCTTTGGGTACTCCAACTACAATGGCTAGTTTTGTGGTATAGACGTATAGTACTATAGTTCTTCCAAGATTTTTATCAACTGGTATCAGAGCTCTTGATCATATCTTTTAGCTGCAATTGAGTAGTGGGATGGTGATGCCAATATTGCAGTATTAACCTGGGACTAGATAACTGGCTAGTGCACAACCAATCTGCATGGGTGTTGGGGCTGTGACTTGTGGCAGGATATTAGGATCCAATTGCAAGTATGAGACTTGACTTCAGCATTGGAACTTGGAAGTATAGGATTCTGGTGTGAGGTTCATAGGGCATTAGGCTATCTAATTACAATGGCTAGCTTTTGTGATGTGATTCTCCAAAGGTGCATATTGGCCACCCAATACAAAAAGACTTCTGTGTTGGTTATTAAAAGGGCAGCACCTAGTGGATGAGGCTCCCACCATGTATGGTCTAGAGAGGGTCATATATTTGCAAACTTATTCTTACCACTAACTCACAAGACAACAATCTTCCTGATGTATACTAAAACTCACTCTTTTTCACCAGCGGAATGTAGAAAAGAAATTGCAATATATTCTTTCATGCCACTCCACAATGATATACATGAAGAAAAATCCATGCTTCATTCCAAGACGAGGACTAGACAATTAAAATGTACAATATAACAGAAAACTGCAACACGTCAGATGCCAGCCAGCAATGTTGAATAGATGAGACAAATGAGCAAAAAGAGAAACAAAGAAAAATCACTTCAAAATACTAGATAGGAAGAAAAATTATGTAAAACAAATCAAGGAGCAGATTACCAAAGGATATATTCCAGGATTGTATTTGTACATATCCAGGATATAGACTCAGCCTGCCATTACAAAGTCCCCATTGGTAAAAGCACTAAAAGATAAGAAGTCAAACATTCGAGCAAAAAAAAATTTTGGACATACTATCATAAGCGAAGTCCATTTCACGACCGTTTCCTTGATGTGCATCAAGATCAATGATCATCACCCTGAAAATTTTGCAATCAATTTTTGCACAAGTATTAATAGAATATGATAACTTGCAATAAAATAGTACCTTGATATATTCAACCGAACAAAAGCAAAGTGGATGCATAGAGAAATATCTGCGTAAGCACAGAATCCACCCCCTTTTTTGTGCAGAACAGTGATGAAAACCACCTCCTACATTAATGGCCCATCCTCTCTCCTTTGCAAGTTTCGCAGCCAATATAGTTCCTCCAACCTACCATTTGATTAGGAGCAAGATGAGATTTTTGGAGATGCTAAAAAAACTTCAATAAAACAGTTAATTTACCTGCTTCCTGAATGGAAAAAGAACTTTTTGTTGCACAAGACAATTGGGAATTAATGCCACAGGAGGGACCTATATTTTAGTTATTTATATCAGTGAATAATCCACAATACATCAACTGTAATTAAATAACAAAAGCAAACAAACTAAGAGCTTCAGCACAACCATACTGCTTTTTTCTATTCTACAAAATCAAGCAAAATTTCCATACAAGAGCTCCATAGTTAAAGAAAAACAAGGAAGGGTAAGTGTAGACAACAAAAGTGTAAATGGTTGCCTTGTGCCTACAAGTGGAAAGTACCTCAACTATTATAGCAACTTTTGAACTCTTCTTCAGGCTAGTCAAATATGATTCAGAGTGTACCTTCAGAGAAAAAGGAAAGAATTTTTTTTTAATCAGATTCAGCACTAGACATTATGCTTAAATTACATCACGAGCCTGTTTGGGTTCAAGGCTAAAAGTCCTTTTGACAGCTTCTCTACTCGAAAAAAAAACTCTATCTTCAGTAGAGAAGCTCTCATAAGCACTTTATACCTTGTATCCAAATAGGTCTGAATACTTTCAATCATTTTTCTTGTTGCTGCTATACATGTGATTTTCTTTTATCTGTAGGAATCGTAAACAGTGTCAGGGGTTTACAACAACTCAGGCACCTGCTCAACCAACTGAACTAGACCCCCTTGACGCTATACATGTGATTTGAACATACATACACAATTTTCAAAGACATGTCAAATGTAATTTAAGTCATGTTGAAATAAACTTCTCTATAAATACTGAAAAAAATAAGAAAATAAACAGCTGAAACGAATTAAACTTCTCCTATTACTTAAAATCAACTTCTGCACTTCAACTTTTATAAAAACTCTCATCTTCCTCCTTCAAAAATTGAGGTACATAAAGTTGACTTTGGGCTAAGTTTCTCTATAATCACTTCTATGTGAAGAAAATAAGAAGAAAAAAATAAAATGAGTTTTTCCGTAAGTTAAAATGAACACTCCATTAGCTAATCATCAGCTAATTTGTAGATGTGAAGTCATATGAAAGAGTTTTCACAAATTAGCTAATGATGAACTCATTTAGCTTATGGAGTAGTTCATCACATAATTTTCTTCTTATTTTTTCTCTTACAAGTGTTTCTAAAGAAGTTTAGCTAGACAGGCCCATTACCTTGCTTGATTCATTTTTTTTTTCATTTTCTGCTATAAGCATTTATGAAGAAGTTTATCCAAACAAGGTCTTACTGCTGAAGTATTACATAACGCTTACCACTAGAAGATCATCCTTGGAAGCTTCCAAAGGCTCAACGATGCATTTTTTGTCGAGAATACCAAACGAAACGAGGAATCCACAAATGCGTCCCCACTTCGACGAATCAAACGGATGCCTACAACAATCAGCGAACAGTTACGCAACTCCACACGCTATTCCCAGCTTCGAAAAACGACTTTAGTGCGAAGAAATTGCTTACAGCTTCTCTATGCCGAGAAACGCTATGTCGTAAGTGGCGGAGTAGATGAGCGGAACCTGAATTATGGTAAAAAGAAAAAAACTAAGAGCAACACTCGATGCGCGAAGAGTGCGAGTGTGCGGAACTCGCTTACCTTGGAGGGAGACACGTCGAATTAGAGCTTGCTGGAGAGGATGCGGTTGCGCCTGAGAGCCTCGGCGTCGTTATAGGAAGAAGACGACATCGAATACGGCTGTTGACGGCGGTGGCGGAGAATCGGAGATGCTTTGACGGCGGCGAACCTGGTACAAAATGGCCGAGCCACCGAAACACACCGAGTTGACTCAGTAAGAATTTCCGAGATAAAATTTGGTGAATCGGTAAAACTTAATTCAACTCAACTCAACTCAGCTTGCTTAACTGAGATACTCGAGGCCTGAAAACTGAAAAGCAGCGGTTAAAAAATATTTTTTATATCTATCATACACTAATTTCAACAGTGATATCCATTTTAAAAGATTTTATATAGACAGTTTTTCCAATAATTCATATAATAATAATTTCAATAAATACATTTTCGATAATATTGATATTTTTATATTAATTTTAATAATATTTTTATAACAATTTTAATTATATAACATATATGACAATATTAACAATGAATTCGATAGCATCACAATAAGACAATATTAATAAGAATAACACAATAAAAATATTTTTTTATTGCAGTAAAAGAAAAATTAAATTTTAAAAAAATTCTTATTTCTCCTTAGAATAATTTCCAAAAAAACATTCCCAAATTATTTGATAGAATTTTTATTATTTTAAAATGGATACTAGAAATTAAAATTCTCAACTTAAGATCCTAAAAAAACCCAAAACTCCTACCCACAACCGAACATCTTCTTGATGAAAAATTCTACTATTTAGTTATTTTAAAGAGTCAAGATATAATAAACACACATTAAGTTCAAATGAAATTTAATTATGATTTTATTAAACAGATTAATTGTAGAAGAATTCAGTTCGGGGTTTGTAGCAATTTTCGGGGTATGTAAATTACAGTCCAAAAATAAACTACTAACATTTTTTTAACAATTTTTCATATTAGATAAAATTTAAGTAAAACTCAATCAATCCTAATAATAGAAAAGATAAATTTAAATAAAAACAAAATTTTATCCTATTTTAATGTTTAAAAGAATAGGACAAGTTCTTAGTGTAAATCGTGAAAGGTTTTTAATAAGAAGGTTAGACAAACAAATTCTCATAGTTATTTTTAGCAATGAAGTTTGAATATAAAACTCTTTATTAATTATTCAAATTTCCATTACTAGATCTAGATGACTCTAGTCTCTAGTACCTTACAAGTTCTCTTATAGATTATTTTGGAAATTTTATATAATAAATAACGTGTCTGTTTGAATACAAATCAGAAATATTTTTGAAAATTTTTCTACTAAAAATATAATATTTTTTTAATAGAAAAATTCTTAAAAATATTCATATTCCATTCATCTTATTTGTGTATGAGAATTTAAGATTTAAGAGAGGAAACATTACAATGCTCCCGTGGACACATTATCCATAATCCGTCAAACATATGTTATTGTCTTCAGAACGATCATTACCGAAAGCGACTCTCATAACATTTTCTATGCACGTAAACACGTTTTTCAACAAGTGCGAAGGTTTCGTTTTGAAATATCTATCCACGCATATTTGCAGTTTTCATCTGCATCGTGAATGGGACATATACTCAATCATTTTAATCTATTATGATCATTAAAGTTTTTAATTAGATGAATTGAATTCTAAGATTCATTAGGATTAGAATAGGTGTCAAAATTCAAATAATGTTTATAAAAATATTTATAATTATCTATCAATAAATAAGGTTTTCATATTGACAACAGAATTAAACCAACCTTTTTATGTGATAAGTTCGTTGGACCTACATCTATTGGTTCAACCATTTTAATCTCATGAGATTAATCTTTGTATTTGGAATTAGCATAATCACGAATTCTTCTATTGTTACGATATATTATTCTTTAAGCTCTATTAATTTATCATAGTCTAAATTGATGTTGGCTAAATTATTTATAATTTAAAATTAGAGTATGAATTTATTTTCAAAGATACTTGTTTATTTATTTAATTATATAAACATTTGAACTTAATTTTAGCTTTTAATGATTTATAATATATTAAATAAGTTCTTTAAAGATTAAAAATAAATATTTGTTCTCTTTTAATATTTGAGAGACTTGCTTTATATTTTTTTTTACTCAATGATTTAAAGTTCAAATTTTAAATATATAATTTGTTAAATATTTAAAAGAGGGCTTTGTCGTTATAGTGTCTTACCTAGGTAGAATAATTGACATTTTTTTAAAATTTTTATTTCTTCTTTCTTATTACATAATCTATGCTGTGTATCACTTATTAAGATTAAGTTTGGTAAAATATTTTAGTTAATCTTTTTATTTTTTTACTAACTGAAAAAAATTATTTAACTATTCAATAAACAATGTTTTCAATAATTCCTACTTTTTAATTTTTATATTTTTTTTCATTTTTATCTTCAATATATTTATCAATTTCTTAATTATTCGTTTTAAATAAGTTATTAATTTTTTAATATTATTTCATACTTCTACATCTAATTTTATCCAAACTTATCATTTAATAAATTAATAATTTTTAACTATCAACTAACTTTTCAATTAACTTTACCCAGTATATTCAAAGTCTACACTATCATTCTAAATGTCTAACAGTGTAACACACTGATTTCTACGCATAATTATTTTCTTTATATTAATGCAAAGGGAACTATGATGATGATATGGGAAAGCATGGTCAGGGGAGTGTCGTCACATATCTTCAAACTTGAAGGAACAAATCGGTTGAGCTGGGGCCACACGCAACACACAAGCATATGCTTCTCTTTGCATACATCTTTTCGTTGAAAATTCAGTTCCATCATAGATTATATTTGGACCAACCATAACCATCATTTGTCTCTACTCTCTATACAATCCAAATCATGAAAGACACTCGAGAAAGAAGGATCTATAAAGAATACAATGCTAAACTGAACACCATTTTCAGAGCATACATTTTTCCAGCAGAACAATCATTCTTCTCATCTTCATGAGTTCCACCATGGCCACGGATTCCCATGTAAGTTTTTCGTCACCCCCATGTTTGAAATAATCGCCATTTATTTTTAAATTATCTAAGAAAATTACTTCAGAATAAATTAAATTAAAGTAGCAGGAATCTTATGTTATGTGTATATATGTTTCATTCATTTCATTATTGTGAATTTGTGATGATAAATCATGATTGATGAATTAATGAATTAATTAACATATGATTGGTTGTAGTAACTTGTAATTAAATTTGAACAGGGTATGTTAGATTCTTGGACAATAGGGGAGCGTGTGTGTGCGGCGTTGATGCCATTCATAGCGGTGGTTGAGGTTTTGATTTTGGCTGTGACAGGTTGTTTCAGCTATTGCCCATGCATCAGCATTATTGATCAGAACCATAAACGTACCTATACTAGTACTGCTAAGGATTTCGCAAGCCTTGCTGATGAAACCAGATGTAAATTAATATTCCCTCCTAAGTTTAACTTTGTAATTATTAATCAAAGCATATGGATAAGGAGTGTTATTAAGATATTGATTAAAGAATTAAACTTGAGAAAATATTTCTGGTGTTAAAATTATAGGAGATTATAAAAAAGGTTATGAATAATGCAAATAATTTTTTTTTCGTTTTTTAGTTTTCTAACTTATATCGCAAGTACACTTATTAGTAATTGTCTTAATCAAAAGTGTGTGTATATATATATATATATATATTTTTTTTGTTCTACTTAAATGATAGTATTTAATTATCTTTTATGTTTTCAAGATTAAAATATTTTCCATTTAATTTTTTTCATGACTTATTATGAAATTTCATAGAAAAAATTGTTGACAATTCTAGCCCGTCCTAAGATCTTGTTAATTAATGTTCTTGAGATATTGTTGAGAAACTAAAAAGAAAATATTTATTATAAAAATTATAAGAAAGTGTAAAAAATTATGAATAATATAATTTTTGTCATTTGATAAAAATATTTCTATTTTAAATTCTTTAATCAATGGACACTAGCATCTACTTATACGATGATATATGAGTTGGTTATGTTGAAGTGTCATTCTTTTTTTTATATTTTTTATTGTTAAAACTTTCGGCAAGTAGGATTTCATGCCAGCTTTGATGGGGTCCAAACTCCAAAGGTCTATTAATTTTTTCTGACAGCTCTCAAATAACGCAATTGTTATTTGCTAGTATGAACTTTGAAGATCAGTGAGTTCCAATGATTGGTTTTTCTGCTGTTAATAATTCAGTTACAGTTGATGAAGTGGAGGCATTGCATGTGTTGTTTAAAAGGTTAAGTGGCTCCCTAATTGATGATGACTCGATTCACAAGGTACTTGATGGTCTGTTAATTAATTTGGCCTACTTGGTTTCTAATTAGTACTACTTGTTTCAATACAAATCACAAGAATTTTTTAGAGCTTTTCTACTTCAGTAGAAAATTCTACTGTTGTCTTTTACTGCTTTACCCTGGCTTTCTATGATTCACATGTTTCTCCTTTTATGTGTGTGTCTTGGAGATTGGCTCCAACTGAGTGCTCAGCTGCATGGTTGTGTATTTTGTTTATCTTAGGATAATAAAACAGTTTTGTTTTCGTATTTTGAAGTTGTTTTCTAATTAGAATTAAAGTTTTACTTGATTATTCATGATGACTTTTTTGTTAAAAAAAATCTATAATGACTTCAATGGACATCTTTATTACACATATTACAGAAGTAAAATTTTAATTTTGATTAGAAAAACAACATTAAAAACACATAAGAAATTATAAGTAAGTTTTTCTCTTATTCTTATTATGAGAGAGTTTATATGTAATTAGTGCGTATTTGGATTTCTGGTCCAAATTTACCTTTATACCAAACTCCATTTTCAGGAAACATCACTTGCCTTGTTTTTGTAGTGGATGTGTGTTGGACTTCATGTCACCGCATCTCTACCAACAAAGCAAACACACAGTTGGATAATATGAGAGTGCTCTTTAGGTATCTTGGATTTATCATACAAAATGATGGGAAAAAAATAGAGGAAGATGTAAATTAAAAAATTCAAGCAAGGTCAACAAAATAGAAGGATTATTTGATATAGACAAACCTTAAGCTAAAAGGAAAAGTTTACTGTATAACTGTAAGATCAATGATACTTTATGGTACTAGATGTTGGTTAATAAAGGACTGACCACATTTAAGGATTGCAAAGGAGAGGATAATGAGTTTGATGAGTAGTCATACAAGAAAAAGATAAAGATAAAAATTGAAAGTGTTAAGACAAAGTTGGAGTGACATTTTTTTAGAAAAAAAGATGGTAGACTTGTGTCTAAGATGGTTTGAATGTGTGAGAAGAAGACCAATACAATAGAAATCCTGCTTGGAAGACTTAACCAAATGGAGGATATATAGCTTAATAATTATATATGGATAGATCAAGAAAGACTTTAAGATAGATCAATAAATCATAAGTGAAACTATTAAAAGGGATCTGGAATTAAATTTGTTTGTGAACAGAACACAATGGTGTTATCAATTTATACACACGTAATGAGAAAAATCTTTGGTGGTTGTTGTAAGAAACCCCGTTTCCTCCCTAAATGGGAGCCAAAATTAAAATCATTTTCTTGCTGTACCAAATCAATACATCAGTGATGATCATGACATTAGCATGTTTTTTCTATTGTAGGAGGAGCTTCAATTGGCACTGTTTCAGACCCCAAATGGAAAAAATCTTTTCCTGGATCGAGTATGCAATTCCTGTATTTCTTAACCATGGCATTTTTCCTCATGTTGGTTACTATATTGAATAATCAATGAAGTTTGTAGGAAGATAATTATAACTGACTGGTGTATTATAGTAAAATGACTGCATGGAAATAGCAAAATAGTTGTTTATTTTTTTTTAAAATACTTCGGGAGAAAATGATTTTGCTGCATTTTTAACTTTAATATAGCCATTATAAGTGTGTTTTTATCGATTGGTTATAATATGATTTTTGGCTATTAGGTTCATATGAGGCCAAGAAAACAGTTACATGACTCACATAACATGCATTAGCAAGTTTTTTTGGTGTGTTTGTTTAGGGGATAAAAATAGAGAGAATGGAAATTAAAGAACTTTTTTTAATTAAAATGTATAAAAGATGTAGGTCTCATTGAAAAGATATAAAATTTCTCTCTAATATTATTTTTCTATTCAAAACCAAACACACCCTTTGTATACTTTTTTCTTTCATGCATTCATTAAGGCATTCATGATTTATCCACAGAGCCTTAAACAACTAATGTGTTAAACTACTATACTTCTTCAGGTTTTTGATGTTTTTGACAAAAAAAGAAATGGTGTAATCGAGTTTGACGAATTTGTCCACGCGCTCAGTGTTTTCCATCCATATGCCCCCATGGATGAAAAAATTGATTGTACGTTCAAATTGAAGACAAACTCTTGGCTTCATGCAATGAAACTCAATTTTTATTCACATCTAATTAATCTCTATCCCTCAATGATATTTTGTAGTTGCATTTAAGCTCTATGACCTGAGGCAAACTGGGTTTATCGAGCCAGAGGAAGTAAGTGTACAAATTCATTTAAGCCTCATCATAATTGGTGGTACACCTTCATTTTGAGATGATATGGTTTCCTTGGTTTTAGGTCAAGCAAATGGTTGTAGCCATTTTGATAGAATTTGACATGAATCTTCCTGATGATCTTCTTGAAGCAATTGTTGACAAGGTTATTTTGTAATCAAATATGAAATTTAGCTGAAATGTGGTATATTAATTCTTGGACCTTCACATTTTCATCTTTTTTTTTTTCCAGACAATTGCTGATGCGGATAAAGACAATGATGGTAAAATCAGTAAAGAAGATTGGAAAGCTTTTGTTAGTCGAAATCCATCCCTCGTAATAAACATGACACTTCCTTGTTTGAAGTAGGTATTATAGGAGTTCCCTTACGTATGATCCTTCACATATATGGTCACTCTTTCCTATTTCTATGGAAGTCCTTTTAAACTACAACTAACAATGCAATGTCTCTTTGTCATCTACCAGGGACATCACTAGCGTGCTTCCGAGTTTTGTTTCCAAAGCAGAGGCAAAAATTTGAGATAAAAGTTTTTGTTATTTTAGCATCAAGATGCTTTTTGTTTGAGGTGAATAATTATGATGCCTTATTGCAAAACAGAAGTGTTTTGTGAACGTACAAGCAAGGTATTTTTTGTGGGAATTGAGACCCAAGTTAGTTAGGAAGGAAAGGATCCATTAATAGATTAGGTTGCAAATTATTAGGAAAAAGTTAAAATATATTTTTTCTTTTCCTAAATATAAAAATGTTCGGAATATATTTCTTGTAAAATTTTAAGTACCTTTTCCGTCCTCCTAAAATTGAAATTATTTTTTATAGATAAAAAATAATGTTTAAATATCTGAATCTATGTGTGTTACTTTTTACATCAATTATATATATAATAGATGTAAAAAATATTAAATTTACATTAATTATATGCATGATCGATACAAAAAATTATCATCATAAACTTAAATTTATCATAACCTACAACTAGATTAAAAGTGACATATTTCAATTTTATAAAAACAAAAAAATATACTAAAATTAGAAAAAAAACAAAATTCTAAATATTTTCACATTTATGAGTAAAAAAATCACATTTTAACATTAGGAATATATGTAAGAACATAACTTATTTTATATTGATAAATCTGTATTAGTAAATTTGTAAAAGAAAATAACTGATTTTGTATTAGTAAATTCGTATTAGTAAATATTTCTATACTAGAAACTGCATGATGGAAGTTATGCATAGAACGTAATGGCTAGCAGATATGTTCTATGAGTATATATTTTAAAAATTGGTGCATATTTGGTTTGTAGTTAGAAATGTTATAATATGCGTTTTAATACAAATTCAACGGATAAAAATAAGAAAAATGTAAAAATAAGGATTATGATCCATTGATAAAATTACTTTTGCATCAAACAAATTTTGTAATGACAAATAAAACATGCTCTCAATTATTACTAACCAATTATTTTTTATTTTGTATTTTTTTTCTTATTTTTCTCAAATCAAGTACTCGTAAAGTTTACTCTATTTTTTATTAATTTTCATTAATCTTATTTATTTATTTATTAATTTCATATTTATTTCTTAAATCAACTCTCTTTCATATCGATATAAAAAAAGGTTAAAATATGTTAGTGTTCCTTATATATATATATATATATATATATATATATATATATATATATATCTTTGTTTTGCATTTGTTCCCTAATAAATTTTTCTTTTATTTTTGCTTCCTGATATTTGAAATATTTTGTTGTAGGCTCATGTTGTCAGCTTTTATCAATTTGGTGTTGACATGTCTATTAAGTTACATGTCAGCATGCCACTTAAGTTGCGACATGTGCTTGAAAGATGAGTTAGTGTTTTGCATTTGATTCCTATAACTTCAAGATTTTTGCATATGCTCCCTATAATTTTAGGAATTTTTGCATTTACTCCTATAAATTCATCCTTCGAGCACAGTGACAACATATGTGATATGGTGACGTGTCAACACCAAATTGAAAAAAGGTATCGATAGAGATTTATGACAAAAAATATATTTATGACGAAAAATTTCAAATATCAAGAAACAAAAATAAAGAAAAACTTGACGAAGGAGCAAAACTCAAATATATATCAAGGAGCATAAACATATTTTACGCTAAAAATTTTACATATTTTGTTCACCTTATTTTTTTGGATTAATTAAGTTTTTAGTCTCTAAATTTTTCGAAAATTGTTTTTAGTTATTGAACTAAAGTTTGACTACTCAAGATTTCTCAACAATTTTTAAATTTTTTAGTCCTTTAACAAAAGTTTAACCAATTAAGGTCCTTAAACTTTTTAAAAATTCGATTTTTAATCCGTGAAGCCTCATTAAATAAATAAATAATGAAATTCAAACTTTTGTTTAGGACTAAAAATTAAAATTTAAAAAAATTTAGTGACCTTGATCGACGAAATTTGTTTTAGGAATTAAAAATTAATTTTTAAAAAATTTTAGAAACTATAAACATAACTAAACTTTATTTGTCTTTTATCTTTCACCAAATAGACCCCTAAGTAGTCATAATAAAAGGGTAAATAATCATTTTTGTTCCTAAAATGTTGACAAATTCGTCCCCAAAAGATGAAAATTCAAATTTTAGTTCCTGAAAGTGATAAAAGTATTACAAATTCATTCATCTATTAACTTTCATTCGTTATCGTTAATGAAAGAGCCTACGTGACACAGAGGGACGAAAATGTTACATAAATGATTGTCAGCATGCCTGCTGAATAGATTGGACCAAAATGTTAGTAAGTTACCATTGGATTAAAATGTCATTAAGTTACCATTGAACCAAAATGTCAGTAATTTTCCCTTAAACCAAAATGTCAATAATTTTTTTTGAACCAAAATATCAGTAGGTTTCCATTGGACCAAAATGTCACTAAGTTACCATGGGACCAAAATGTCCATAATTTTACATAGGACGAAAGTGTTAGTAATTGTTTTTGGACCAAAATATCAGTACGTTTCCATTAGACTAATTTGTCAGACCACAAATTTCATTTCATTTAAGGGTAAAATATAATTTAATCTTCATCTTTTTTTTAATGGTTGCAAGCATAACATTATAAATAAACACTTAAAAAAATAAGAAAACAAACATAAGTTAGAACAAACATAATAATAAGCATAATATTGATTAATAAACATAATTACTTTAACAAACATTGTAACTCAAATGCAACCACAACAAAATCAATAACATTTTTTTGAAATTTGATTAATTATTTTATTGTTACTTACAAGTTATTTATGTTAGATGTTACATATTTGTAAGATGAGATTAAATGCTCCACAAGTTGAACAACCTCCAACTAATTTTGAAAGTACTCCAACTTCTAATGTTGAAAGTGTTCCAACTCCAACTCTAACTCCTAATGCTGAAAGTGCTCCAGCTTCAACTCCAACTTCAACTACCACTCAAAGTGCTTCAACTCCTAGTGTTGTGAGTGACTTTTACATATAACTGATTAGTTATTGTTAAATTATGTTATGCATAACTAGTCATTATTTATATTCCCAGATGTACTATCTCATAAGATGAACCAACTGAATTACATGAGCTTTACACCTACACTAGGGTTGCACGCTGCCAAGATTCGAAGAAGTGAAATATGGGACATGCTTGTCTTTTGTTTATAGTACATTTTAACTAATTATTATAATTTGGATAAATTTGTAATGATTGATATATTGTTACAGTGTTTATTTTTGTACATTGATCAAATGTTTATTTTCAAAAATTTCTATTGTGACAACATTAGGTAGTGACAAAATCAAATTAGGCCTCATTTTTTTATAAGGATTAACTTAATGGTTGTGTATTTTTGTTTGAGTATCATATTTTGGATAAAGTATTGTCACATTAGAAATTTTAAAGCAACAGACAGATTATACTTATTAATCAATATGATGTTTATTATTATGTTTGTTCTAATTTATGTTTGCTTCCCTATTTTCTTAAGTGTTTATTGTAATATTATGTTTGCAATGATAAAAAAAGAGGGGAAAATGAAGATTAAATTATATTTTGTCCTTAAATGAAACGAAATTTGGGTATGACAAATTAGTTCAATAGGAACGTACTGACATTTTGGTCCATAAAAATTACTGACACTTTGGTCCAATGGTAATTTATTGACATTTTGGTCCAATGGTAATTTATTGACATTTTGGTCCAATCTATTTAGTAGCCATGTTGACAATCATTTTTGTGTCATTTTCGTCCCTCTGTGTCATTATGCTCTTTTGTTAATGGTAATGGACGTAATTAACAGATGGATGAATTTGTCACAATTTTTTCATTTTTGGAGACTAAAATTTGAATTTTCATCTCTTGAGGACGAATTTGTGAACGCTCTATACATTCAAGGCGAAAATGACTATTTACCCTAAAAAAATCCTAAGTAACTATATGCATATTTTGTCCTAACCATAAATTTAAACACATGTCTTTAATAAAAAATTGAGATGAAATAATAATAAAGAAAGAAGGTATTCACCCAACATCAACATTACCTTTAACCCAAATTAATTGGGGTCGATGGTAGATGAACACAGTGATAGATCAGAAAAAAAGACAAAGAAAGAGAAATGCAGATGGGAAGAAATAGGGAAAATGAGACACACAAAAAAGCTAAAATAAAAAAAGGGTGAAAGGAGGGGGGGGGGGAGAAATGAAGAGAAAAAGAACTAAAAAAAAAGGGAACCAATGAAACATAGACAATACTAATGAGTTTAACATTCCACCAAATTTATAGTTTTTCTCCACTCCGTCCTAAGACACACCGTCCACCAATCTATATCTCACTCTATTAGGTCTTGTTTAACTATCTTTCCCCAGGTAAGTTTCAGTCGACATCTACCTCTCTTTGTGTCAAGCTCTTGGTAACAAACTCTTGTTTTAATAGGTGATATACTGCTAGCATATAATAGTTTTAGGCTAAAATAATCAATAATTCAATCATAATTTGTCAATAAAGGTTAGGATAAATTTAAGTTCCATCAATTCTTGGTCCATTACTTATTTTATACACATTTTGTTTAATAGGAATCAAAAAAAGAAGAAAAGAAGCAAAACCAAGAAAGATTTGTCACAAAAATAGAACAGCAGAGGAGCTTAGTTACCCTAAATATAAATATGGACGTGCAGAAAACAAGGGGGGACTTTTGGACAGAAAATAACGTATAGAAACACAAAAGAGAAGGTGGAGGAAGAATCAAAGCTAGCAAGAAAGGATTGAATCAAGATTGGAAGCAATTATTTCTCCTGTTGTCTTGAGATTCTTTGTCTAGGTACATGTTATTCATGTATTTAAGGTTAGTTATGAGCATGTCTGACTAATCTCCCTTATTGTGGTTAAAGCCAAAATCAATGTGAACTCCTCTGTAATTGGATTAGTATTAATATAAATTGTGATAATTGTTTTATTTTATTTTGTTTTTGAATGAATTATTCCTTATTAGACTTGATCATTCTAGTGAGGTTCTAAGGGCTAGGGTTTACAATAGGAACGTTGGAGCTCTAATTTCTTAAAGCAGTAAAATAACAGTTTTTACACTACCTAGGGATAGGGATGTATGATTGCAGAGCAATAGATGTATTAGCTTAATGCTTAACTTAATAGGAAATCACTAAGGAATTAGGATTTCTAATTGGATTAAAGGATTAAATTACTAACAATTAGAATTTAACTAATTTATGTAAAAATACATCCTCTGAGCAATTAGAATAATTGAAATTAGTAACCAATTCAAATACAGAAGGTAGGGATTAAAGGTGAATGTGCTCTGACCACAATTATTCCTCATCACTAAGTAACTCTTAATTAATATTGCTTTTGAATTTTTATTAATTTTTAATTCAGTTATTAAATTTTCTCAATTCCAAAATACAATCATATTCTCTTTAAAAACATATTATTTGTCATTCCAATTTTAAGATAACAAGTTGCGATAAAATTAATGCCTCAATCCTCGTGGAGACGATACTCTACTTACACTTTATTACTTGTAACGATCGGTATACTTGCCGAACGCACGACAAGTTTTTGGCGCCGTTGCTGGGGATTGAAAACGCCAATTTTATAGTAGCTTTAATATTTAAGATTGGAATTACTTTTGTTACTAAATTGCTTCTCTGAGTTTATGCAAGGTGTAGTTAATCCTGTTCATCTACAGTACAATCCTGAAATAGAAAAGGTTGCTAAGAGGAACAAGAAACTAGCCAGACAGAGAAGAGAAGCAAAAAATTCTGATTCTAGTTCAACTTTTGAATTGGAATTAGAGATGGCTGACAGAGTCAACAATCAGCCAAGACCAGAGGATGAATTGATGGAAGATATTCTGTCTATGTTGCGCGATTTATGCGAATGAATATACGGCAAGTGCACCGATCGTTTAACAAGTAATAAAAGGGTAAGTAAAGTATCGTATCCACAGGGATTGGAAAGATTTCTCAATAATTGTGAAAGTTGTAATCGAACAGTAATAAGAAAATACGCAAGAGTTTGTTGGATGATTGTGTTAAACTAAGGACAGAATTTAAAC
>PYAF01006333.1:562500-572773 GCA_007407185.1 Glycine tomentella
ACACCACGCGACTCGCGTGACTTGGCAGTGTTGAATGGCGCGATTCGCGTGACATGTGAAGTGGCTCGCGTGACTTCCCAGTGTTGAATAGCTTATTCCTTCAAGTACTCACGCGAGTCGCGTGAGTTTCCAAGTAGGTCGCGTGGATTTACAGAGCTGAAGTGGCTTTTCCTTGAAGTTGTCACGCGACTCACGTGAAGCATGGCGCGCGTCGCGTGATACATTCTGGAGCTTCAAGTGGGTCGCGTGGAAGTTGGCGCGATGCGCGTGATGTGGCAGTTCTTGTTTTCTCCTTTATTTGCTCTTAATCTCCCCTGTTTTAGCCTGCAAACACTTGATTGGTATTAAAAAGCATAATATACTAAATATGCCTAATTATTATACTATTTTCTAACTATTTAATCTAAATATAACTTAAACTAATGCTATATTTAGGATGTGTTTGCAACACATCAGTCTACACTTTTCATTAGACCAAACTCCAGCATAGTCAGACCACCAATTCAAGCTAATAATTTTGACATTCATCCGTCATTAATTATCTTGGTGGAATGCAGTCAGTTTGGTGGGGAAGATGATGAAGATCCACATGATTTTGTTGACAGATTTCTAAGGATCTGTGACACCATTAGACATTAAGGCGTGACAGACGATGCAATCAAGCTTAGATTATTTCCTTTTGCTATAAAAGGAAAGGCTCTTAGATGGCTGGACAGACAAACATCAAACAACATCACCACTTGGGAAGAGTTAGCTACCAAGTTCTTCACACAATATTTTTCCATGGACAAATACAATAAGTTGGTGAATGAGATTACCAACTTCACTCAGAATGGAAGAGAGACATTGTGTGCAGCTTGGAACCGATTCCAAGAACTGATTCAAAGGTGTCTGCAGTATGACATGCCAGTTGGAAAGAAGTTACGTATTTTCTTCAACGGAGTGACACCTGAATCAAGGCTAATTGTTAATGTCGTAGCTGGAGGCTCAATCAGATCAAAGACAACAGCTCAAACTTTTGAGTTAATTGATTCCTTGGCCAGCAATGAAAATGAGAGTATTACAGCTCATCCTAAGAGAGAAGTCATTTAATTAGGGAGCAGTAATGCAATGGTAGCTGAACAGAAGCTTTTGTCACAGCAGTTGGCTAAGCTCAATGAGAAATTTGATAAACTTCAAGTTTCTGCAGCTCAAGCTTCATCAATCACAATCAACTATATGTGAATATTGCTAAGGAGAGCACGAAACTAATGAATGTCCTACTCTGATAGGAGCAGATCCAATTCAAGTAAATGACATTTGGTATGATCAAAGACCTCAGCAAAATTTTCAGAGAAATCCAAATCATGTATGGGTAACAATTTCCAGAGGAGAATTCAAGGAGGAGGTTTGGATTATAAATCTAATAATTATTTGCAGCCTCCACCCATTCCACCTAAGGAGCCATCAGAATTGGAGAAGGCAATGTTGCAATTGTCAAAGACCACTAATGAGCACATACAAGCCACCAATGTATTCATCAATGAAACCAGAACTCATCACAAGAATCTAGATGCTCCCATCCGGAATCTTGAGAACCAGATTGGTCAACTATCCAAGCAACTTGCTGAAAGACCTCAAGGGCAGTTCCCTAGTAACACCATAGTAAATCCAAGAGAGCATGTCAATGCAATCACTACAAGGAGTGGAATTATGATCACACCTCAAGAGAAGCCTATAATGATGCAGAAAAAGGCTGAAGATGAGACCACTAAAACTGTAGAGCAAGAAAAGGAAGTGGATACACTTGCAGACAAGGAAGAAAAAAAGGAGCAACCTGTTGTAGTTCCTAAGAAACCAATGAATTTCTCTCGTTTTGAGAAACCACCTTATCCTATGAAGCTCAAGCAACAAGCTCAGAAACAACAATATGCTAACTTTTTAGATGTATTTTAAAAGTTACAAATTAATATCCCTTTTGCTGAATCTTTAGCTAACATGCCTAACTATGCTAAATTCATGAAAGATTTATTGTCTAGAAAGTATAAGTTGCAGGAATGTGAGATAGTAGCACTTACTGAAGAGTGCAGTGCCATAATCCAGAAGAAGTTTCCACCGAAGCTTCGAGATCTAGGGAGTTTCAACATTTCAATTGCGATATGCAACATCAATGTTTGTCAGGCATTGTGTGATCTTGGAGCAAGCATCAACCTAATGCCTTTGTCAGTGTGCAAATCTCTGGGAATTTCTGAATTGAAGCCCACTATGGTCTCTCTCCAACTTGCTAATGATCTTTAAGGAAGCCTACTGGAGTCATTGAGGATGTTCTTGTTAAGGTTGACAAGTTCATCTTCCCAGCTAATTTCATAGTCTTAGATACGGAGGATAAGAGTGAGATACCCCTTCTTTTGGGTAGACCGTTCTTGGCCACAGCTCGAGCCTTGATTGATGTAGAGAAGGGAAAGTTGGAGCTTCGGATGGAGGATGAGTCGATCACATTTAATGTCTTTGATATTATGAAAAACTCATCTGAAAAGAATGATTACTTCAGACTTGATGTCCTAGAAGAGGTGGTGCATACAGAAAAATCCCTTGATCAAGAGCTTAAATAGGAGATAGAAGCCCGAGAGATGAAGAGGATCCTAGAGAAAACAGTGGGAAATTCTAGGAAAGATTGGGTAAGGAAGCTTGACGATGCACGCTGGGCATATCGGACAACCTTCAAGACTCTGGTAGGTATGTCATCATTCCAACTGGTGTATGGAAAGTCCTATCATCTTCCTGTTAAATTAGAGCATAAGACTATGTGGACTACTAAATTTCTGAATTGTGAACTCTCTAAGGCTAGTGATAAAAGATTGTTGCAATTAAATGAGATTGATGAGTTTTAATTCCCAACTTATGTTAGGATTTACAAGGAAAGGACCAAAAGATGGCATCCAATTGAACCGGGACGACATGTATTACTATACAACTCTCGACTGAGGTTGTTCCCAGGTAAGCTCAAATCTCGTTGGTCTAGTCCATTTGTGGGGAAAAAAGGTGTTCCCATGTGGGACTGTTGACATTTCTCTTCTAGATGTCGAAAGACTTTTCAAGGTCAATGGTTCTAGATTGAAAGTATATTACGGAGGACAAGTGGATAGGAACACAGTTTCTGTCCCGTTGATTTCACCTGTGGATTGAAGAGTCCGCGTCAGCGTTAGGCTCGCGACGTTAAACAAGCACTAATTGGGAGGCAACCCAAGAATTTTGAGTCTTTTAATTTATTTTAATATTATTGAGTCATAATTGTCTTAGTTTTAGGAGTACCCATTGAAATCTCACCATCTATCTTTTGTTTTTATCTTTACTTTTCTATTTTTGCTTATTTATACTTGTTTTGGTTTATGTTCAGACTGATGTTTCACCTATGTCTGTGATTCCTCAAATAATGCATACATGTGTGGATATAAAGTTTCTGTTAGTTTATTGGTGGGGACAACAATTTTCTAAATCTGGGAATCATGAGCGTTATTTGAAGAATCACATTCAAAGAGACAAAGGATGTCTAACAGAAATTTTGATTTTTCAATTTAATTGTTGGATTCATTAAGGTTTAAATTTTAGTATTTGTTTTAAATAAAATGTCTAGAAGTATATCTTATTCGTCTCAGATTTAGAGTTGCTAAATCAGTAGTCAAATTGAATTTTGTTTTTGGAAGCATGTATGAAATGAGTATAGCATAGAATTACATAGGACATGATTGGAATTATGCTAGTTTTTGTGATTGAAGTACATTGTGAAAAAGAATAGAATACTTGATAGGAAATGAAAAGAATCTAGCTTGATACCATAGCTTGTGATGATTGAGCCTATATAGAAAATTTCCTTTTCAGAGTGACCTCATTGTGAATAATACTCTAGAACTTGCTTTGTTTCTCTACAATATTTGCATATTTTGATATAATAAAGGCATTTTATTCTTTTAAGCCAAGGCTAAATTACCTTACCTTAACAGTTTTCATTGCTAACCCCTTTGAGTCTAAGCCTTTTCCATTCATTAAACTGATGTTTAAACAATATTCCTTGACTACGCTATTTGAGATTGGAGGAAGAAAGAATTAGAATCAAGTTCACTAGATATTGAAAGATAGAAAAAATATGTCTACAAGAAATTCAAGAAGAGGCAAGAAAGGAAAGCAAGAAAGAATAAAGAGACATGTATATAAATATATACATAAAAAAAAGGAAAAAGAGAAAAAGAAAAGAAAAGAGAAAGAATATGTATAGATGTAGACATGAGAGTAAGATAAGTAGTATATTGATCAAGTGGACTTGAATAATTCTGATAGAATCCAATCTCAAACTTAGCCACTATCCAAAATATTCCTACCTATAAGCCAGACCAAGTTACAACCTTATAAAGACCTTTTGATCAAACTGTGCATGTATTTATGTTTCTCATTTTTAGGAACTTGAGAATATAATCAAGACTATGATAGTATTATAACTATGGAGGAATTGAGAGATTATAAACCCAAAACACTTGAGTGATGAGTGAATTATATATCTTGGTGAGGGGTATTCAAGTTAAGATTCTATGTTGACATAATTGAAAAGTATTCTTGAATTTTTTAGATGGAATTCATTCATATTTGACAAAGTCATTCTAAGATTGTTTATGTGATGACATGTTTAATTGTTGATTCTTGCTTCTTATTTTGAACTTTTGTTTATTGTTGAGGACATCAATATCTAAATCTAGGAATTATTTGATATGATGCTAGCATATAATAGTTTTAGGCTAAAAAAATCAGTAATTCAATCATAATTTATCAATAAAGGTTAAGATAAGTTTAAGTTTCATCAATTTTTAGTCCATTACTTATTTTATGCATATTTTCTTTAATAGGAATCAAAAAAAGAAGAAAAGAAGTAGAACCAAGAAAGATTTATCACAAAAATAGAACAGTAGAGGAGCTTAGTTACCCTAAATATAAATATGGGCGTGCAGAAAATAAGGGGGGGACTTTTGGACAGAAAATAACACATAGAAACGCAAAAGAGAAGGTGGAGGAAGAATCAAAGCTAGCAGGAAAGGATTGAATCAAGATTGGAAGCAATTATTTCTCATGTTGTCTTGAGATTCTTTGTCTATGTACATGTTATTCATGTATTTAAGGTTAGTTATGAGCATGTCTGGCTAATCTCCCTTATTGTGGTTAGAGACAAAATCAATGTGAACTCTTCTGTAATTGAATTAGTATTAATATAAATTGTGATAATTGTTTTATTTTATTTGTTTTTGAATGAATTATTCCTTATTAGACTTGATCATTCTACTGAGGTTCTAAGGGTTAGGGTTTACGATAGGAATGTTGCAGCTCTAATTTCTGAAAGCAGTAAAATAACAATTTTTACATTACCTAGGGATGTGAATGTATGATTACTGAGCAATAGATGTATTAGTTTAATGTTTTTTTTTTGGGTAATCATATTAGCTTAATGTTTAACTTAATAGGAAATCACTAAGGAATTAGGATTTCTAATTAGGTTAAAGGATTAAATTACTAAGGAATTAAGATTTAACTCATTTATGTAAAAATACATCCTCTTGAAATTAGTAACCAATTCAAATACAGAAGGTAGGAATTAAAGGTGAATGTGCTCTGACCACAATTCTTCCTCATCACTGCGTAACTCTTAATTAATATTGCTTTTGAATTTTTATTAATTTTTAATTCAGTTATTAAATTTTCTCAATTCCAAAATACAATCATATTCTCTTTAAAAACACATTATTTGTCATTCCAATTTTAAGATAACAAGTTACGATAAAATTAGTGTCTCAATCCTCGTGAAGACGATACTCTACTTACACTTTATTACTTGTAACGATCAGTATACTTGCCGAATGCACGACAATAGAAGCATTCAGTAGTCGTCTCATAATGTGCCAAATCATCCCAATCTATGCTCCATCATTTTTTTACACACTGGAACTACTGTCACGTATCATCGATTATACTCATTTCTTATCTTATCCATAAAGAAGGTATTCACCAAAAAAAAAAAAAAAAACAGGCAAAAGAAGATTTGATCACTATTTTTGTTATCTAATTTACTTTTAAGATTTAATTTAGTTCTTTGTTTTAAAAGTTCAATTAGATCCGTTATTTCGATTAGATCCTTTATTTTTAAAAGGTTGAATTAGATCTTTTATTTTTTAAAATAAGTTCAATTTAATCTCATTTTTCTTTCATCTACTTCTAAAATTTTAAAAAATTGATAGTTTTAAATAAGTTAAAACAGGTTCTTTGTCCACAAAAATTGAAAAATATTTAGATTGCATTCTTACAAATGTTTTAATAAGTTTTTGGTTTTTTTAAAATTGAAATGTATCAAATTTTGGTCAAAAATAAATTTGGATAACTCTTGAACCTACAATTATAATTATTTTACAGTAGAATATCTATATAACTAATCTATATAACTTATGATTATGTGTCAAATTTTTAGTTATATATAAGTTTGAATATTTAAATCTTATTTTGACAAAAAAAATAACATAGTTCAATTTTTTTTTTCATGTAGATTGCTTCAATTCAATTTTTTTAATGATAATATTAGTGAAGAATATCGCTCATTTTACTCATAAATCATCTCTATTGGTGAATCATATTTTTTATTTATGTACAAAATTTGAATCTGAAACTTTATCTAAAAACATCGAATCCAGATCACTCCTTTAACAACTGGTTTTGAAATCTTATTTAAAAAACTGACCCAAGTTTTTTCAGTGTGACCAACCGTTGTTGGAGATTGAACCATTTTTTTATTTATGATTGTGATTGAACCATTTAATAATGAGAAAATTAATTGAAGATTAGGAAAATAAATAATTAAACCGCAAAAGAACGTGCCAGAGAATTCCTCTTTATAAACAAACGTCTACGTTACAACGTAGCATCATATTCGCCAAATCAATATCCACACTCTCTGCATCTGATTCCAAAATTGTGAAAACCCAGAAGCAGAAGGAGCAATGGCAGATAAGCCAAGTCGATCCCTGGTCTTATTCGGGGATGGGTTAGCTCGTTTCATCGATTCATCGCACTCTTACTTCCACTCTCTCGCTTCTCTATCTTCCTGCGGTTTTTTGAGTCTCCCAAATTCTCCCCCCTCAGGTTCCCTTTTTCTCAATCCACACCCTCTTTGTGTTTGTAATAATGCCTAGCACACGCTTCTCAATTATTATTTTTTCCCATTTATGTCCCTGCCACATTCAAATTCACTTGAATATGTAGTTTCCAGAAAGCGAGGATGAGAGGACAGTTCGAGAATTTGCAGTGCTGCTGGATGCATGTCCCATTTATTCAAATATGGTGAGACCCATTTAGTTCAAGTTTTGATTTTATTTGGTTATCTTATCATTGGTGTTTTTTTTATTCCTTGTTAGAAGGGGCAAATCAGTGATAGTGACAACCAAGAGGATCCACCAAAACAAACCTTGGCTGATAGGTATTCTCCTTTATTTGTTTGTTTTCCATTTTCCAGTTGTTGATTGTAGAGATTAAATTAATCATTTGACATGTTTGTATAAACTTCTCTATAGCATTTTTAATTATTTGGGCCATGCATGGATAAACTTTTGTATTGCATTTATAGGAGAAGAATGTAAGAAGGTAATATGAATTAAGTTTTTAATGTGAGTTAAAATTAGCTTATAAATAAGTTAAATTGAGCTTGTGGAAAAGTTAAATGAGAGATTTTCTATAAAAGGAAGAAGTGAATAAGTTGAATTTATCTAACTTATAAAAGAAACTTAACTTATTTTACCTTTTTATTTTCTTCTTTTATAATTCCTTATTGAGCAATTTATCCAAACAGGGTCTTGATATTTATAGGTGACAATCATTCAAGTATAGGAAAAAAGAGAGTAAGTTTTACTTACAAGGACTAAAAATTATGTTTTTAAGCGACTAATAATACTTAAGAAACATAGGAACACCAAGGACCAATGTGTACAAAATAAGGACTTACAGGTACTTGAGTTTTTTCACGTAGGGACTGATTCTTAAATGAGTGTCACCTGTAAGGACCATATGATTGATTTAAATGGATCAAATAAAGGATTTCGTTTTTGAAATACAGGTTTATGGGAATGAAAGCTGCTATTTTGACCAACAATTCAAATTTGAAGTCTTTTAGTGCCAAACTTGGATTTAGTGTTCTTAAAGTGGATGAGTTAGTGGGAGGAGGTTCTGCCAAGGTTGTGGCCCTTGAGCTGCTCAAGTTGCTTGGCTTTCAAGAAGGGAAGGTGCTGGACAGTGACCACTTTGATCTGGTTTTCTTTCACATTGGAGCTGGTGAGCAAAAAGTGGTTGCTGCTGATGTGGGGTATATGGATGCCTTGGTTGGAGGGGTAATGAGTCAAATGCAACCTGGATCTGACATCAGTTCACGTTTGCACTTGTCCGTTATCATGAGCTATGGCAATGTCTTGGAGGGTGATGATTCTAAGTTTTCTGTGTCAAAGAGGGTAGATGAGAAGAACCCCCATCTTTCAGTGCTTTATCCTCTACAAAGTTATGCTATGAAAGGAGGAATTCCTCGAAAGGATGTAAGGTAATTAAAGTAGCATTTAGCGCATGGATAGAATGAAATAGAAAATTTATTTATTGTTTGTTTTCCTTGGTTCTATCCTTTTAAGTGAAACCAAAATGGAGAATTTTTTTACCCCCTGCCATGTTCTTTTATATTTTTAAATATGCCAAACATAAATAGAACTCGTGTTATGATATGCACACGTCCACCAAACACTTCCTAAGTTAAAGTAATTGAAGATTAGTAATCTTTGCTTTCTCTTTGGATTGTCTTGAGTATTTATCTCCATATCAAATGATACAGGCATTATTCTCCCATGTTAATTGCTCAATGGCAATCTGCGGTGACTCGCAAGGATAATGCAGAGAGATTTTCTTTTGAAGATTTTATGGAGGTTTGTTTCTAGATTTTACTTTAGTTTTTATTCACAATTTTAGTAATGATTTATTCCAATTAGTGTTTCAATTTTTTGCTTTGTTTCATGACTTATTACTTTGGTCATGCTCTCTATTTGTTGTTCTTAATGATGTTGAGTGTACAACTTTACACACTTCAATCTTCAAAACTTCCATGTTATTGATCAACATGTGTATTTGAGTGTTTCTTCTAGTAGTCTACCATAAACATATTTGATTCTGTGATTGTAAGTCTTTGCAGTTTTTGTAAAGTATCATGGTTTGAGTGCTAGCTATTATGGAATTTTCCTAAGCTTGTTATTCGTTTAAGCTATAATTCTTGGTTACTGTATAACCTTTGCTTCACTGTAGTCTTTTGTTTTCTTGTAATGCAGCATGGTGGAAATCTTACAATACCGGCAGATAGGTTCTTGCATGAGATAGCCTTTAAGCTTTGGAAAGCTCCCAAGTATGGAGCCTGATTTCATTTTTTGGTTTTCTTTTCAACTTCTTGTTGGCCTCTTGTCATAGCGGCAGAGCTATTTAAAGATTCTCTGATGAACATGTTTACTTCGTACTCTAAAGTCTAAAGACTCTAAACTCTATTCCATCATGTAATAGCTAATAAGATTTTGATGAGAACGGTACACCTATCCACTCATTCTTTTCTTGGCAATGTTTTTTGTAAGCAAATATAAGAAATTTATATTTGTTAATCTTTTTTTATGTAATAAAATGCCTCTTCAAATTTTTTACTATATCATTTCAATACCAAGACATGCCACGAGTAAAAGTAGAAGGCTCCTCGGTAGCAATTTTTCTAGGTACATTATCTCCCACACAAGCCAAATTTCTTTTTGGTTCCATAGGTTGTTAGTGCACATCTTATAAAGAAATGTATAATTAAGAGGAACTAATTTTTAGTAGACACTTGTAATGGATGGTTGAAATTAAAGTAAAACTACTATTGGGCATCGTTTTATATAAAAAATATAAAAATCATATTCATTTTTAATTCCTTTTTATAATTATAAAAAGTCTTAATTCCTTGTTATTTTTTTAATCAAAATTAAATAAAGGCAAAAATATAACAAAGTTTTTATTTTTGTTTTAAACATATATATTATGTTAACCTTAATGCATATTAATGATATTAGACAATTTTAAATTTTATAAATATAATCTATATAATATTATAATGTGAACTTCTACTCTTACGATGAGTTTGACGATAAAACTATTTAATAAAATATTAAATGATATAAGTATATCAAAAACATTTAATTAGAATGCACGGTGGTAAAATACC